>OX375866.1:79934480-80172927 GCA_947359475.1 Heligmosomoides polygyrus bakeri
TTATGGATTTGATTAACACCGTTTTTTGCCCTTTATCCTTGCATTTGTGTTTGTGAGGCAGCTCTGGGTATGTTGTAATGTGCTTTAGAGGGATTGGGATTTGTGTTTAGGAACTGAAAGATATCAATGCTAGTAAAGGTCACAAGCATCCGCATCCAGTTTGACACCTCTGTCCCGTGCCAAAGTGGCTCAGTAGTCCATACGACCCTTTCGCTTGACTGATACACATAAAGGATAAAGGGTAAAGAACGGCACTTCTCAATTCCTTCTGGGATGCGCCGTGCTTTCTATACTTCTACGGGGTGTCACGGAGGCGATTTGAGTGCGATTTTGGTCATACAATGCGGTGGCCAGCCGAAGAAAAAAGGGAAAAGCTTGCGGTGGCCAACCGATGAACAAGTCAGCACTTTATCCTTCCCAGACAAGTCTGGTACCAATTCATGGACCCGGAGGGATTGAAAGTTTGGTTGGCCTGAGCAAGAAATCCAGACTTGGAACCTAGTTAGCAATAAATAAATAAATAAATAAATAAAAAAATAATGGTACATTCGATCACGCAACAATCTTGTCACAGCACTTAGAGCGTAAAAATCAAATCAAATCAAAGCAATATTTAAATTATTGCAATGGAATAAATTAACGTGAAGACCGAGCCGAATCAATAGTACCGTGCATCGAACGGCACTGTGCAGTTCCTTTTAATTGGAACAGTACCGCTGGGTCTCGCACCCAGGTGCGAGGAGGCCTTGATCGGGCGCGGGCGATGCACGCGGAGCCCAGGTCGAGCCGAACGCTGCCCAGAACTCGACCTCGGCAGAAAAGGCACAAAATGTCGGACCTCTTCAAAATTTATAAAACTATGATGTTGGAAAGCGCTTCCAATGGTGAGATGTGCTGTCTTAAGCATTTGAGAGACAGACTGGCGTGGAGTCCTAAATCTTGAAAACAAAACGAGATCAGGAAGTTGTACATTTTTCCTGAGTTTAGACACCTAAAAAATTGTATTAGAATGAGCTTGGCGCTTCGTATCTTTCTTGTGTCGGAGCCACTGAACCTTGTTTTGCCAAGAAAAAATCTCAACACTCTAGCCTACTTGTTTAAAAAGTTACGGAATCGAGAAAAGAGGGGGAAATCCATTTCTTGGAGTGAAGTGCATGGTTGAAATTTTTTGTTTTTTTGCAAGTTGAGGATGACACACCTGCACTTCCTCCATATGCATTAGAGTTCAGAAGAAGTTTCAACCTTGTAACTTCCTTCTTAAGAAGGTTACAGTACCTGCTACAAAGGAGAAGCTCATTGCTGGTCAAAAAGGAAGATGAGGATGCGAAACCTGGACATCTCTATAGATAACATACCTTTTCTAAGTCGATAGAGCTGCAAAGAAATTTTCAGTCATACAAAATTAGCTACTCCCTGTGCGAGCGGTAGCGCAATTGGAGGACACGCCGGCTGTCACATGCTGGAGAGTCGAGGTTCTTGGACTGGCCGCCGTGCAGACCAACCAAACCTTCAATTTTCCAGAGTGCATCCTTTTCCGTGATGTGACCAGATAAAGTCAATTTTTACCAGTACTCGGCATATAAAGGAAAAATTTGTTAGTTCTTATTAGAATAATCAAAAATAAAATAAAAAATAAAAAATATTATAAAGTAGAATAAGATAACTATGGTCTAATAAGCTTCTCCGTCCGCAGAATTTTTCCTAAGGAGGAGCTACTGTCAACGCGCTGGCTTTGAATCCGCGCGCTTAAATGTCCTTTGGGCGCAATTAGTGGAGACGTCCCTCGCTAATGAGTATCCCCTGGCGCTTTCAAAAAAATGGTGGTCAAAAATGGAGTAGCGAAAAATATTTTTGTGGCGTTGGGTAGACCTCGTCGAGGAGATCACGATGGTATGTCAGTTTTCTAGAAAGGATGAGTATCAAGACGGCTACAGCAAAAGAACAGAAGGAACGCGGAAAACGCGCCTACCGCGCCCTTTTTCCAATCCTTATGGTGGGTATTGTAGTCCATATCGATGCACTAAAAGGACGTCATTGTTGACCAAGTGTCTGACACTCTATTGATTATCTTCTCAAAACCGCAAAGAATCAATGTGATACTAATGGCCTATAATTTTATGGGTCAGAGAACGGAGGCCTTTTGTGAATGGAAGTAGCATAAGCACGGTTTCATTTAGTAGGAACATCTGCCCGAAAGAACATGAAATTAAACAAGACCTCAAGAGGAGTAGCAATCTCCGTCGCAATCCGTTTAATCAACGTGAGAGGAATCCCATCAGAAGCAAACGCACAGGAAGTAAAACATAGGTTATGTAAATTGAGCATATCATATTTATTGGCTTCCGAAACTTGTACGATATTAAAAGTTGAAGTCTCACTATTGCATACATTCCTGCTTGATTGCCTATCAGTCCTGAAGGAATCCTGGAATATATCAACTGACGAAGAGGCTTTACCATAATCAATGACAACCTCCATTGGGACTGTCAAGCGTACCAACACATTTCCTTAAGCCAAACCTATTAAAAATGAATTTGCGCAAGGCATTCCCTTCACTCTACCCAATAGCTTTCTTCTCCACCGACAGGTTGTATTTGGCCTGTTTTTTGCAAAGTGAACTGACTTACGATTTACAGTCGTAAATCTCCCCATCGATATCGAGTCACATCCCGCCAGTAGTCTTCTAGCTTTTCACGAAACATCCTATACAAGAACGTCAAGAAGGTTATTCAAGAAGATTCACTTAATCAAATGACAGGCTACGCAAGGGATAAAAAAGGGTGATGGCAAAGTGAAGTATGAAAATGAATGTCTCATACATTTCATTTACGTTCTGCACACAACCAAAGGATCCGAACCAGTCAATATCATCGAGAGATTAAACAACACATTAAACAGTGCTCAATAAGCCATTGCCGGACTATTACAAAAGGAAGATTTAGTGCCTGATTACCCCAATATTGTAATTAACCATCTGTACGTAATTGTGTGAAACTGTCATACTACAAAATGCTTCAAACCCAGACGGCATATAAACTCCATGACTGCAACATTCCTTATTGAGGTAACTAATGTTTCCTGGTGAACGACAGAGATAAGGGCAAGCAATGAGGTCATCTTTACGTTCACATAGTTGCTTATTATTCTTAGCAACACATTAAGGACAGTGATAAACCAATCCAACTCTAACATTCGCATCGTTGAACTGTAGATTACGAGAACCTGATACAAACAATCGACGCTTCCGCCAAATATAGAATGTGGGTGGACTTTACGCATCCGAGCACTTTGTGGACAACGTAAAAGTTTTCAAAGAAAACCTCTCAATCTACATCAAGCTTGAGCCAAATTTCCGACAGTTCACTACAGGATCACCAAGAGAACATCACAGTGCGAATAACATAGAGCACAGCTTTTTTTCGACCATGGCCTAATGTTGGCTACCAACGAATTTTGGTCCTTGCCTTGCTTCGAGGAAACATTATTCGTTGTCCTGAAACTAGTGTAGGGATGAAATAGAACCGACCTGGGTATGTAGTCACCAGGGATCGGGCAAAATAGCTACTCTCGACTGAGAGCTCACATGTCGCTCATGAGTAGAACAATTTACATCAACTACCGACATCTTAGAATTTTGTGAGAAACTACGAATTGCCTAAAAATTATGCTTAAGGGATGCTGGGAGAGATGGACGGATGAAATTACCACGGAAAGGTGAAAGAAAGACGAGAAACGGCTACTCTTTAACACAAAGGCCCACAGTCACAATATTACGAGTATCTGGATGGAGATCTATTTTCAGAGCTATAGGGCGGTGTCCCGAGTGCTCCTGCCTGTTCTGTAGTCCGATTGAGGCCTGCACGGAATAGCAATGAATGCGAGCAATCTACAGATACATCATAAACATAATTGACTCGATCAATAGACTAAGGCTATTAAGTTCGAGGCCACCACTAACCATTAACGCGACATCTCCTCTGCTTCACAGCACTCATGAGCGGATAGCGAACTTCTGTGTTACTTGAGATATAGGGTCCAAAGAAAGAGAGTTGATAGGATTATACATGGTGTCTATAAAAGGTTCACTTTTGAAGTTGGGTTGCGTAATCGTAAGCTCTCCTCCCTTATAAAACGTAACTCCCTATACAGTTCAACGTTTTTATTTAAAAAACACATTAAATGGTTATCGTATACAATAGAAAAAACCTAACAATTATCTTGATGAAGCCTGGTAACTCTGAGTCATCAATAACCTTTTTGAATGCCGCAGACAATCGGTTTTCGTAGTCCACCGTAGATGGTAAAGACCTCAACCAGGCTTCTTCTTCTATTATACATCTGAATTTGGTTACAGAATAAAAGCTCGAGTCATTACGATTAATACAGAAGGACCTTCATGGGTGGCGAGGAAGTGTCTAGAGCAGCCTTTGCCATCAAGCGTATCGCAGATCCAATCGTCGAACGGTAGGCCGCATTAAACGGTACGGAGAGAGAACGGCACTGCCGAAAGTAGGTGGGAGAGACGGTTGACCAGAAGCGAGGCCTCCGGTGATGACCAGGGTAACGACGATCGATATGTTCACAGCAGCAGGACGATTGTGCCGAGAATACTAATGATAATACCAATGCTTTAAGAATGACGAGTATCATTTTCCCACTTATACGCCCGCACTCGGGTCGCCGTTAACATACCGGGGTAATATGGAGGCTGATTGGGAGATCCAAGGCCAATCTGGTGATCCAATTGAGACAAGGAGATCGCGCATAGTATATCACAGTTTGATCTAAGGGCCCGTAATCTGTCTATCGAATGCACTTCATCAATCTTCGTTTTTTTCGTTCTTTTAATTAGTGTGCTACGCTATCACGAATACGTTCATGTGTTGCAGCTTCCTGATTGTGGCAAAGGGGTAGGATAGAGCTACCTAGTAGCATGTGCGGCCAGACCACCGTGCTGATTTTTGGATCTCAACCAAAAATAAGAAAATAGAGGGACCGCAGCTTAAATTTTTTGGTATGAGCTCTGACCATGACGTGAACCGCATGTCTGCGAGCAGTTCGTGAAGACGGAAACTCGTAGTGAAGAGGAAAAAGAACATGTTCCTCACTCGAAATGTAGCGGCACTCTTGTGACGAGAGACCGATCGAGCATTTCGGGCGAGCTAGAGCAGGAGCTGCATAAGCTGTATGGCGATAACGGCTATGAAACTCATCAGGTTTGTGATCCGTTGTTGCTTTTCAAGAGTACTAAAGAAACACAGATCTGAGTGATGACAGAGCCCTGTACACAGGCAGTCCGGGTAGGGAAGTAATGATAGCGCTAAGACGAGGTTCTCACTATCTGCCTTCGGAATTGAGCGAGGAGGGAAAGAGGTTTGCTGTTATGCAGAGCTGGACCGAGCTGGTTGTTGCAGGCCTTGATAGTAATAGCAGGGACGTTAGCCAGACTGTCATGACAGGCAATATGGCAAATCAGCTGTTAGGCGACTATGGGTGGCAAATGGAAGGATTGTCAGAACGGATGAAAGAGACCTTCCCCATAAATTATTCATTACAGAAAGCCATGTGTCGTTAGGAAGCCGAACAACGCGAGCTTCGAGAATTCCGATTGAAATTCCATGAGAAGGAGAACAAGCTCCGACAGCAAGAGAACCCTTAGACTGGTCAAGAGGGCAGCTGGGTCTCCAAGTATAAAAAGGATGAACCCTATAGGCTTGATTGATGGTGAGTTTGCTCAAGCCAGAATTTTTCTCTACTGTTGCTGTTGCATATAATCAGGGCAACGGTTAACAATCTGCCAGATAGATGCCATTGACTTGGCATTCTGCAGGCCTGCTCATAGTCTGGATACCGAAAAAACGAGGACAAATGGGTAATCGTCATATTTTAGCGATGACGGTGACCTAGAGAGTGCAGATGGTGCACGAATGCCTCCGAGTGGGCCTGGGTTTGAGACCATAGTCGACGTCTGTATGACTCAGTACCTCAAGCACATAGTTCTGAAGTGCTTATAGTCAGGTGAACGAAACTGTCACGCTAACTTAGCGTAGGAACTTGACGATTATGTATGTAAGGCCGGACAGGTTAGCTGTGTGCCAAATGGCGGAGCCCATGGCGCTGGAAAAAGCGGTCCACCTGGTTCACTTAAAAACTGGGAGAGGTGGCAGGAGGGCCGTCCATGTCGTAGAAAGGTAAACGCTATATTTGTCAAGAGTTCGGGGGCCTCTCAAAGGATTGCGGTAAGGGTGAGAGAAAAGCAAAGACAAAGACGAAGAGAGTGGCGACAGCTTTATCGGCATTTGCCACAATTAAGCGGAGGATGCTTAGTTGTTTTAACTGGAAAAGGCTCAAGAAACATTCCGATTTTTGGTTAATAGCTGACCACCGCCGTGGTGATATCGAATGGGAATACACAGGCCTGTTGGAAGCAGCAGGGTGTGAGATTCCACTCTCCATGGGCAAGATCTCAGACGGGCCAAATATTGAGCAAGACGCTGTCGAGCACTCTTTAGATGGCTCGAAACCAGCGTACGATGCTTCGCGACCTGCGCTATCTGTTATGAGTTTCGTCCACCAGTGTTGAAGGCTAGCGTCCATGAGAACTTGTAACTAACCAGAAACAATGTCAATGAGATCGTAAATACCAAGAGGGAAAGGCAAATGGTGACACTTATCTCTGTACAGTCTTTCAGTCTGTTGTGGTAACTCCGCCTGTGGAAGTCTTTCTTTCACTGCCGGTCCCAAGCCCGGGTAAAGGAGGAGGGTTGGTCCACTGCTGAGGACCGTAAAAACTAGGCAAGAAACCAGGGAGAATCGTGATACGAATTCAGCTCTAGCTACCGCATCCAGGGCAACCGATGCGCCGGCGTTGATGAACCGAAACCAGGGGGCCGGTGCGAAGTCCACTTCTGGTTATACGGCAAAAATGTTCACTCCAAAACGAGAAGTTACGGTTGAGTCGTGGAACGTCCGAACTGCCTATCAGGTAGGACAGAAGGAGATCATCGCACGTGAGCTTGTCAGATAAAGGTGAACATTGATGCGCTATCGGAACTACGGCTCACTGGATCCGGACGAACGAAAATACCTGTCCCCGACAGAAACGCTCAGGTTACGCTGTTTTACACTGGTGGAGACAACCATACGGGAGACGTCGGATTCGCTTTGGACGAAAAAGCAGTTGACTGTGTACTCGCGTTCTATCCAATCTCCAGTAGAATAGCAGTATTGACGCTCTCTGGCACAATTCGGACACACATCTTCTCAGTGTATGCCCCAACGGAGATCAGCCCAGATGATATAAACACGACTTCTACAACAGCTTACAGACGGCTATTGACTTGGTCTCGAAAACAGACGTTATCATGATTGCTGGAGACTTTAACGCTCGTGTTAGCAGGAATCGCACTGGATGGGATGAAGTACTAGGTCGACATGGTGTAGGCGAAGTAAACGGCAATGGTGTTCGGCTCCTGACATTTGCTGCCGCAAATGGATTACTGATCGGTAATAGCATCTTTCAACATAGGCAGATCCATCAGGTAACGTGGCGTACGCCAAATGGTACTCTACACTTCTGGACTGTGTCCTCATCAGCAAGCGATTTAGAACATCTATCAGCGACGTACGAGTAAAACGTGGTGCTGACTGTGGATCGGATCACCATCTCGTGTATGCCAGAATACGGGTCAGGCTGCAGAAAGCAAGAGGAAGTACTACGCGTATCATACGACAAAACTGGTCCATCCTCGCGGAGCCATTATCCAGGCTACAATTCCAACTAAAGCTGGCGAATCGCTTTGCTTCACTTGCAGGGAAGTGCGATGATGATGAAGAAGAAAGGCAGTTCACGAGCGCGGTTTGTGAAAGCGCTGAGGAAATTTGTAGAATTATTAGGCAACGCACACAGCCCTGGATATCGGAGGCGTGTCTCGATCTCATCGATCAACGAAAACGCGCAAAACTCGTGAATCGTGAACGGTACGCTGAACTCAATCGCGCAACTCGATGCCAACTTAAACTCGAACGTGAAGCTTATTGGAATTCTGTAGCGGAACAAGTAGAGGATGCTGCTTGCAGAAATGAATTTCGAGCTCTCTACGCTACGTTGAGACGCCTTACAGGTCAAAAAAAGCCGACAAACGACAACATCAGAAAGGCTGATGGAAGCTTCACAAAATCTCTTGAAGAGCGACTCCAACGATGGATGGAATTCTTCGAGACAATGTGCAATCATGCCAGGAGGCACTCATGCTGCACCACCATCGGCCCTTACACCAAACAGTCGCATCGGGGAGACTACGCCCACCAGAGACAAGGTTGCTGAAGCTATGAAACTATTACGAAACAGCAAAGCTGCTGGAATTGATGGTGTGACCGCTGAAGCGCTGAAGGCTGGCGGAAAAGTACTGGTCAACCGTTTGCATTCCTGCTGAAGTTAATTTGGAGAGCGGGAAAAATTCCGGCGGCATGGAAACAGGCCATCATCATACCAGTCCTGAAAAAAGACGGTTGTGACTGCAAAAACTATCGCGGAATAAGCCTGCTTTCTACAACGGGAAAGGTATTCACGAGAGTACTTCAAGCAAGGCTGCAGAAACAAGGTGAATGTACCGCTAGGAAGGAACAAGCTGGCTTCCGTCCAGGAAGAGGCTGCTGCGAGCAGATTTTTGCTCTCAGAAAGATAACGGAAGAACGCATACGATGGGAAAGGCGAATGGTCTTCTTCGAGAAATCGTTGCTATCGCTCTTCCATACGGACTAACTATAAACGCTAAGAAGACAAAAGCGCTCACAACCGATGGCTCACCATGCAAACTCTACTTGGACAACTCCCAGATCGAACAAGTCGCGGAGTTCAAGTACCTCGGTTCTATAGTGCAGCTGAACAAGGTCTCATGCACCGCGGAAATCCACAGTAGAATTGACAAAGCTGCGACGACCTTCGGCTCACTAACCTGGTGTCTATGGAGGAGACACAACGTGTCGCTCGCAACAAAAATGCGTGTATTTCGATCCATTGTAATGCCAATACTGCTTTATGGTGCGGAAACATGGGTACTTCTGAAAGCTGATTTGCAGAAGCTAGAAGTCTTCCACATGAGGTGCCTCAGACGTATACGACACCTCCTACAATCGAAGGTCGAATTCCTGAGAGCGAAACAGAAATATAAGAAACAAAATCCGAAACTGAAGGAGGGAAGTCAAGTAGAACAATTTACCATATTAGTCTAACGAAAAACGAAGAAATACAGTCCCCGCTCGTTATGACGCGTTTGAAAGGACCGGGACTGTGTATCACTATCTCCAGCTGTTCGTTGAACGCGTTAATTTCGGCCTCATCAGTAGTTGATGTCGGTGAGTAGTATCTGATGATGATGTTTTTCTGGCGCGCTGGCTGGAGTCGAAGCACTGCAAGGCGAGGGGACAGGATCTCATGCGAATCGACGTGTTTAGCGATTGAAGGGTGCACGACGAATCCAACGCCACCGCCGTTTCGTGATGGGACGTTTTCTCCATGAATGACGAGAGTTCCATCCTTGAGTATTCGAACATCGGTAGATCAGCTCTTCGTTTCCTGTAAGGCGATCACATGGTATTTGATGTGACTCGCCGCTTTAGGAAGAGCCTACAAATCGGCGTTGGAAGAGACTGAACTGCGGTTATAGGTAGATAGCAGGAAGCAGTCTGCATGTTGTGTTCCAGATGTATCGTCATGGTCCAGAATCAACGGCGTCCTGGCGATTGATAGGTTCGGCAGAATACTTGCCATTCTGGGATAGCATTGCTAGTGCGCTCCTAGGCGGTGGAATAGTCGAGTAGGGTCGGCCGCTTCGCACTGAAGAACGACCGACCGCTCCGCGCGGCAGACAAAGGAAGAATTCTCTAAGAGAGACGGAGCCATCTAGGGCACCGGCAAAACACAATATTGAACAGCTGCACCCACCTGCTCGATTCAACCGTCCTCCCAGCGCTCTGCTGCGCCGCCGGAGCGTGGGCTAACACTGTACACGTCAAATTCTTTGAATACTGCTCACAGAGCGCTCGAAAGATATTTTCTCAAGTTCTGCCGATTATCGCAACACCGAGCTGGTCTTCACAGTTCCGACTTATGCAAGATACCACGACTAAGAGACCCGACGGAATACACATGGAAGCTGAAACACCGATTGGCCGGTCATATCATGCGAAGTACGAACAACCGTTGGATAAGAAGAGCAGCGGAGTAGATTCCAAGAGGCTGCAAGCGTCCTCGATGAAAACTTCCAACGAGATGTTCAGATGTGTTCGTCGAAATCATCGAAAGGCAGCATTCGCTGCCAAATTCTAATTCAGAATCGGCTGACGGTCGTGATCGTCGTTCCAGTCGAGCTATACGAACATCATAGATGAAGACTGCGAGAGAAAGAAAAGAATGACGATTGCGTTGGGGCCCGCACGACCAGTGAGGACGAGCCGTCTAAGCAAGTAAGTAAGTATCTCTACTAGCGCGCTGGATACTACAGTATGCTGAATCTATTTTGCCTTGAACTAACGGGTTGAAAAATCCAGTGTACTTGCACGTTGAGAGGTTCACTTCGTTCCTGATAATGCGAAAACAAAAAGAATGAGTCAGATATTATCCTTTGGACTTGGAGTGGCAGAAGCTTAATAAGCTTCAGGCGATTTTCGTGGCTAGGGAGAGGCGATCCGTAGGATTTGAGCAACGTTACCATAAAACCTCATTTCTACGCTTCGTATTGTAGATTTCTAAAAGTATTGCCGGCAAAGTCGCCTGTGTGAAGATGTAACTTTATGGAGTTTGTTGACCAACACATCCGCATGCCGCCGCTCACTGTTTTGATCCCGGATCGTCGATACCAGCTGCATAGTGTAGAGTGATACTAATTTAAGGGACTACGTTTTGATACACTGTAGTGTGTGCTGCGTTTGTCACACGTCCCTTACTGTGAACACAGGAGCGAAAACGACGGGAAAATTCATGAGCACGCGCCGCAAGTACTCTATGTGGATTTCGTCCCGTGCTTTGAAGAGGGTAATCTCCTGCGACTGGTCATTGGAAGTAGCCTAGAATTCATTCTCCAAAATCGCCTAAAAAGAGTAATCCAGCGGATTCACGTTTAAGCTGCTCGTCTAAAACCTGTTCACACCGGCGCGCGTTATCTGTTTGCCGTTATCGTACAGAGGTTGATAATCTTGGAATTGAACGTTATCGTGCTTGAACATTTTGTAAACATCATCTGTTATGACAGAGCCGTAGCTGACTTTTGGGTTATTCACATCTTTCCTCACCGATCGTTTCGAACAACGTCTAAATCTCTTGTTAATCAAATGAAGTATTCATTTCCTTTGGTGGCAGCCAAGAAAGGGCCACCGTAACGACGGCGGTCTCATGTTTTTTTTTCAGTTTTTACAAGAATGTTTTTATACACAATACAGACAACAAAAATAAACATAAAAGCTTTGAAAAGTAGAAAGAGAAAGCTGGAGCTGAAACAAAAAGAGGTGCGTCAATACTTTTTACGCACCCTGTAGAAGCAGTATTATGCATGCAAAGCAGGTTTCGGTGTCCCTTTTCACCCCACTGTACCTTGTCTCGACGAGTGTCGAAGACGTAACTAACATGTTACGGATACGGAGACACTGGCCTTCTCGGTTTTGTGTATTGAATGGAGCTCTTTGTGAGTAAGAACTGTCTTCTTCTGACACCTCTCTTCGAGCGAATGAGTATGACAGAACGTGTTCTGAGGCGGGCGCACCAGATACAGAAAACCGCGTAACAATCGAGCATGTGGAAGGGAAAGGCAACACGGCAACGGACGTGCAATCTAGTTGTGCAAGAAACCACCGCATTGTGTGCAAGTGCACGTACACGAAGATACGGACTGGTTTAAGGAGCTAAGAGTCGTCACTGATTATCATAAAGTGAGTGCAGCCTTGGTGTCATGATCTAGAAAGTAGGGTGCAGTTGCTAGGAGCATGGAAGCTCGCTCGAGCAACTTGGTAATCAACAGGACGACAGCTGATGCAGATGATTTCCACCAGAGGACGAATTGTCACCTCCTCGATTGTTTTGCAAGGTCAAGGAACCGAATACCTCACCCACTCGGCTCCTTCACCTTACAACTTTTGCATTTTTCTACTTATTCGATGCCTGGAAGATACTACCTTGTGCAGCTGTGCGATTACATAGCAAATTCTCGCGGTTATCTACCACTGATGTCCAAGGACTGTAGGAATGAAACACATTTCCTATTGTTACTACTACTTTCTTCACTATTTGAAGGGTGGAGATCAACGCAGTGGTCTTAATTTTCGCCGTTCATACGCCCTCTTGATTAAGCAGACTCTTGACACTCTTAACCCCATTCCTGGAGGTTGTATATGGCTCGAGGCATTTTCTTCCTTGCGAAGATCCATGGCTTCATGCCGTTCCGCTTTTATTGTGGCCTATGTTGTTGCTATGGAACAACTTGCAGAATAATAGATAGGAATAGCACGAAGTTGATGTGTGGCAAGACTCCAATCGATTTTCATCACCAAATCTCGTCTCGAAGCGCTTAAGTCTCTAGTGGTCAGTGCTTTCCTTGAGCGACTGGACGGTCGAGCCCTGTTCGATGAAAGCTCGCTATACTAACTTTCATCGAACAGAATAGCGTTGTTAGTTACCTACGTGTTGCCTCCCTTAGAATATTGTTCGTCGTTATGGATCACCAGACAAAGAACGTATGTGCTCAAAATCGAGAAATTGCAGAAGCTTTTTACAGGGCTTTTATTTATTCATTTATTTATTTATTTATAGATGCACCATAAGTGCGCTACAACAGGAACATGAACACACAAATTCCGTATGAGCTCAAACAAACTCAACACAATAAACCTAACACTGAACACTGAGGAGACAAATAAAGACAAGAAATCAATATGCACTGCAATTGATAAATTTAGTGTTTCGCAGGGATTCAGAAGTTTAAATACAAGGAGGCTGCAGTAACGGACCAAAGCATCTAAAGAGATTAAAAATAAAATGTCAATTTGAATGAATAATAATTAAAACGCAGATAATTTCACTACACTAAATTGTTGTAAAGGTCTGCTTGGCGCTCAGTATAGCTATGGTGTGATTCCGATGGAGTAGAGAATCACTTTCGAGCAGCTTAGTCAAACGGAAGCACCTAGGAGTCCGGTCTTATTCCGGTCATACCTAGGCCTTCATTACGCTTCCACTTGGTACTGCTTCCATAGGAGCTGAGGTAAATTCCATAGGAGCTAGCTGAACTTGCAGATGTAAATTGTCTCAAAGTAAAGCATGACTCTACGCACTATATATGTGAATATATTATATAAAGAAAACATAAGCATGAGAAAAAAATCCATGGTGGTTCCTCCGTATTTAAGCACTGAATAGCCTCTAACTTCAGTCATGAATCGAAGCAGGCATATTGATTATTAAGTGTGACAAACGCAGCACACACTACAGTGTATCAAAACGTAGTCCCTTAACATTAGTATCACTCTACACTATGCAGCTGGTATCGACGATCCGGGATCAAAACAGTGAGCGGCGGCATGCGGATGTGTTGGTCAACAAACTCCATAAAGTTACATCTTCACACAGGCGACTTTGCCGGCAATACTTTTAGAAATCTACAATACGAAGCGTAGAAATGAGGTTTTATGGTAACGTTGCTCAAATCCTACGGATCGCCTCTCCCTAGCCACGAAAATCGCCTGAAGCTTATTAAGCTTCTGCCACTCCAAGTCCAAAGGATAATATCTGACTCATTCTTTTTGTTTTCGCATTATCAGGAACGAAGTGAACCTCTCAACGTGCAAGTACACTGGATTTTTCAACCCGTTAGTTCAAGGCAAAATAGATTCAGCATACTGTAGTATCCAGCGCGCTAGTAGAGATACTTACTTACTTGCTTAGACGGCTCGTCCTCACTGGTCGTGCGGGCCCCAACGCAATCGTCATTCTTTTCTTTCTCTCGCAGTCTTCATCTATGATGTTCGTATAGCTCGACTGGAACGACGATCACGACCGTCAGCCGATTCTGAATTAGAATTTGGCAGCGAATGCTGCCTTTCGATGATTTCGACGAACACATCTGAACATCTCGTTGGAAGTTTTCATCGAGGACGCTTGCAGCCTCTTGGAATCTACTCCGCTGCTCTTCTTATCCAACGGTTGTTCGTACTTCGCATGATATGACCGGCCAATCGGTGTTTCAGCTTCCATGTGTATTCCGTCGGGTCTCTTAGTCGTGGTATCTTGCATAAGTCGGAACTGTGAAGACCAGCTCGGTGTTGCGATAATCGGCAGAACTTGAGAAAATATCTTTCGAGCGCTCTGTGAGCAGTATTCAAAGAATTTGACGTGTACAGTGTTAGCCCACGCTCCGGCGGCGCAGCAGAGCGCTGGGAGGACGGTTGAATCGAGCAGGTGGGTGCAGCTGTTCAATATTGTGTTTTGCCGGTGCCCTAGATGGCTCCGTCTCTCTTAGAGAATTCTTCCTTTGTCTGCCGCGCGGAGCGGTCGGTCGTTCTTCAGTGCGAAGCGGCCGACCCTACTCGACTATTCCACCGCCTAGGAGCGCACTAGCAATGCTATCCCAGAATGGCAAGTATTCTGCCGAACCTATCAATCGCCAGGACGCCGTTGATTCTGGACCATGACGATACATCTGGAACACAACATGCAGACTGCTTCCTGCTATCTACCTATAACCGCAGTTCAGTCTCTTCCAACGCCGATTTGTAGGCTCTTCCTAAAGCGGCGAGTCACATCAAATACCATGTGATCGCCTTACAGGAAACGAAGAGCTGATCTACCGATGTTCGAATACTCAAGGATGGAACTCTCGTCATTCATGGAGAAAACGTCCCATCACGAAACGGCGGTGGCGTTGGATTCGTCGTGCACCCTTCAATCGCTAAACACGTCGATTCGCATGAGATCCTGTCCCCTCGCCTTGCAGTGCTTCGACTCCAGCCAGCGCGCCAGAAAAACATCTCCATCATCAGATACTACTCACCGACATCAACTACTGATGAGGCCGAAATGAACGCGTTCAACGAACAGCTGGAGATAGTGATACACAGCGAGAAATCTTTCTACAAGTTAGGAAAGGCAAGGCATGACGAATACAGGAATAAAAAGTTTGGAATTGGCGACAGGAACGAAAACGGAAACCGTTTTGCTGGCTCATATCCACGTCTCGACTATTTCATGGAAACCCGTTATTCCGGAAAAGAGAACATCTTCCCTGGACACGGGAGTCCCCGAACGGCACGACACATGCGGAGATCGATCATATAATGTCTAACAGAAGGTGGTGCCTCTTGGACACCTCCGTTGTACCCTCCTTCTGTACCGGATCCTACCATCGCTCCCTCCGAGCCAAAATCAGGTTCGATCATAAAATTGAGAAGAGCTACCCCTCAAAGGGGAGAAAACAAGTCGTGTTCGACGAGACCATTCTGGACGAATCGCTGTCCCAATATGGCTGGCGCATCGAGCAGGACCCGACCGAAGACTACGAGTTACAGCTGAAACGCCTTCATATCTGTGCTCAATTAGTTTCAATTCCACAAGAACTAGCTGCGATCGCATATCGACAACAACAAAGAAGCTACTCGAGGAAAGAAGAGAGTTGAGGCTCAATCTAAATGCAACTCATCTAGAACGACTGATGGCCAACATCTATTGCAGAAAAGCATTGCAGAAGGCTTTGGAAGAACACAGGAAGAAAAGAATACTAGAAGACGCTCAGCAAAAATCAAGTCTGAAGAAGTGTCGTCGGGACCTCACCGATCAATGTATTCCATTCACGGCTATGCGAAATGAAGACGACATCGTCACCATATCCCGCTTCGAAATGGAATCAATAACAGAAAGGTTCTATACCATTTTGTTCCACTCCACAACTCCTGTATCGGACCCAGTTATCCTCGCTGGTGGAACAGCTCTAAGGATCCTTCCCTCGGAAGTGCGAGCTGCGATACAAAGTGTGAAGAAAGACACGGCTCCCGGAAGAGAAAACATCACGTCCGACTTTCTTCGAGCGGAACAACGTCATCTGCACTCAATTCTCGTAGCAGACATGACGTACTATCTTCAGAGAGAAAGGATTCCAGACCAGAGGAGCAACTCGCGTGCCGTCACTCCTCACAAGAAGGGCGACAGAGAAGATCTGAAGAACTATCGACCAATATGCTTGTTGGGCTTGCTACAAGCTATGAACAAAGATCGTTCTTGAGTGCATATCGCGAACATTGGAAGAATCGCAACCGGTAGACCAAGCTGGATTTCGTCGAGGATTCAGCTGCGTGGACCACATCCAAACCGTCGCGAGGGTCATCGAGGAATGTAGGGAATACCACCTTCCCCTTGTCCTAACCTTTGTTGACTACGAAAAGGCCTTTGACAGCTGGAAACGAATGCAATTCTGTCAGCGCTGGTCGACTAAAGAAGGTAAGAACACTGGCTGACGCTACCGCCACTGCTCAACAACAATACAACTGTTTCAACGCCCTATCAACATCTCCATTGAAAAGAGCGTTCGACAAGGCGACACCATCTCGCCAAAGTTGTTCACCGCCGCCTTGCAGAAGGTGATCAAGTCGCTCGACAGAGACGAGAAGGACATTCGTGTGGATGGAAAATTCCTTTCGAATCTTCGTTTTGCCGACGACATCGTCATCTTCTCGAAGACTACCGCTGAAGCGAAGGCGACTGAATCAGCTCGACGATTCAGGGATGGAAATCGGACTGCGAATAAACCGGAAGAAGACACACTTCATGAAGAATGCCCAGTGCGTAGGAAACCAGACCAACATTGATGGCTCTACTTTGACGGAAACAACATCATACGTCTACCTTGGCCGTTCCACCAACATGGCAATGATATGAAGGAGGAATTATTAAGGAGGAAGGCAGCGTGGTCTGCCTATGGATCTCTCAAAGAGGCCACCGACTAACCCTCGGATCCCGATCTACGCGCCCACTTCTAGGGAAGTAGAGATAAGCTGTTCAATATTGTTTTACCGGTGCTCTAGATGGTTCCGTCTTTTACCCATTGACGTCTTCCGAACTGAGTCGGGCTCCGGGTTCAGACACACGTTGGTGTCTTGCCCTTCGTGGTGATTTCAACTTCAATGAGAATTACTTTTAACATATTGTTTTCTAGTGGACCGATGAATCTTTTCCCCATGGATTGTCATGCATTGATTGAATGCTGAAATTCTTCGGCCCGCCTACTAGTACCTAGCGTCACACTGGTTGTTCACCACCGTTGCATTAACCCTTGGTTGTTCGTTATTCTTCTGCTTCCTTTGATTGTCCTTATCTTTGTTCTCTACCTGCCCGCTAGCCTGCGTATTTCGATCCTTGTTCGTTTGTCCCTTCTTTGCCAGAATTAAAGGGGCTTTGGTGCAGCGTCTCTTGTTGTACCAAAAAAAACAATAATTGGATGGGATTTTTTCGTTATTACAATTCTTCAACAAAAAAAAATCCTCTTTATGTTCACTGGTTTCACTTTTTCTCTATAGTTATTATGCCAATTTCCTCAATCAGTTCTGCAATCGACATCTCGTTCCTTGTCATATAAAGGTCTTACTTCAATCCAGTACCCATATCTCACTGCGCACGGAGAGAACAGTTTACTCCTGGGGCCGTATGCCATTCTCGCCCGACTCGGGGACGGTATTCGGCGCGAAAAATCGATGGCGCATAATGTGCATACCGGGAATGTGGGCGGAGACTGCCTCATACCCGGCCGGGGACGGTTGGGGAGCAAATAGCATGCGGCCCCTGAGCCGTCCCCGTGGTGCGCACCAGTATAACGAGGCTCCTGAAACACGGAGCCCGCCCGGGGACGCGTGCTCAGGATGTTCTGAATTTCTCTTATCCATGGATCGACATTGTATGATTTTGGCATTCCGGTGGCTGGGCGAACAAATATGCTGTGCTTTGGGTACTTTTTCTATATAGCGGCAAGTGTCGAGAACGACTATTTTTGTAGTATTGGTTGGTAAAATGTTTATTTGTGTTGCTGTAAACAGATATTCAGCCATTACGTGCCTTAGTTCTAGCCTTATATGTATCAGCTTTAACCGTTATGTGCTTTAGCTTTCCGTCTAAATCGATCAATGTCCATGTTGTTGTTCTCAGTGCGTGCCTTGCAGCTATCAGACGGTCCGATTGGAATGCGTGGAGGCGAGCTCCTCCTTTTAATGCTCACCGCCGCTCGAGCCGACCGGCTCGTCAGTCAAGTTTCCTCTATTTTTCTTTCATGATTTATTCGTTGTCTCTCCTTCAAGTTCCTTAGCCATAATACTTCAAGTAGTCAAGTAGTCAAGTGGAAGCAAGTATTGCCGGAGGTTATTCTCAAGGTTTTGGTGCTATTTCATATGTAATATCATTTATTCGTCATCGATTTATTGTAATGCTGGTAAAGTGGTTTAATTACCCAAGTTTGAGGTAAATCTTGCTTCTACCGACTCGTGTACTCGTTAACACCGCGTGGCGTGGTTTCTTGAGACCATCTGAGGCGAGCAGTACTCAAGTCGAACGTTGCTAACTGGTCAAGTTCTAGTCAAGTCGGACTTTGGCCATTACCTCGAACACACACACACATACCGAGCGTCGGAGAGACATGGTGCATCGGCTCAACTCTGAACTCAGATCAGTACATAGAGATAGCGGAACGTCTCCTGCTTTGCATGCGAAATTTTTCCTGTCCGTCTCCGTCTCCTGTGAGCACGTTTTTCAAGCGTAAGGAGCATCAAGTGACGGAATTTACGAGGACCAGTTCATTTTCAAGTGGCGATTTTTTCAAGTGGCTATAGCTTACGATTTACAGTCCTGCAAGGTGTTCAGCTGTTCGTTTCAAGCAGTTGGAAGTCGTCATTTACCGGCTTCGCGTCTCACTGTTGACTCATCACCCTTTCTCCCAGCTGTTTATCTCGAGAGGAAATCGGTCGATAATGGCAGCGCAACTCGCGACGGCGAAGCGTCTGCTCACCCGCTATGGGAACAAGCTCGAACAAATACGTCCTCATTCAAAGAAGAGGGGTTGCAAACTCTCGAAGCGAAATGGGAACAGGAGTCACAGAGCGCAAATAGGGACAATTTGCGCCGCCTAGAAGAGGCAGTTGGCGTCGGCGCTAGAGTCCATGATGAACCAACTGGAATGCTCATTAGGAAAATTTACCTACGTGCGTGACTCGCTTCCCGAAACGTCAGAAATGACAGTGGAGTCCACCGAATTGGACGAATACTCAACCCGCGTAGAAGATTGCCTGGCTACGACAATAGATTACGTGATGAACCTACAGGCAAGAATCCGGTCTATTCGCTCATGCGAAGCTCATACACGTCAACATGGCTTCATACCATCTCAGCAGGAGCACGGATCCAGAAGAGCCGTTGGCCTACCCACACTACCGGTTCCAAAATTCAAGGGAAGTGTCTGGAACTGGGACAACTTCTGGTAATTGTTTAACGCTAACGTACACTCCCAGGATATTCCAGAGCTCTTCAAGTTCAATTACTTACTGGACGCGCTTCAGAGTGAAGCTGAAGGGTCCGTGAAAAAGTTTCAAATCACGAAGGAGAATTACTACAAGGCAATATCACTGCTTCAGAACCGTTATGGAGCAGGAGAAGAAATTCTTCAAAAACTGATCAACCGTTTAGAGTACTGTAACTTGAGGAGCGACTCAATAAAGGATCAGCTATCTCTTTTTGAGCAACTTCAAGTGACAATCCAGCAACTGGCTCACAAAGGTGAACAAGTACAGATAGTGTAGATAGCCAATGGATGATGAAAAAGGTCCTTTCTAAGTTTCCAGAAGCAGTGCAACGAAAGGTGCTCTTGAAGAAAAGGTCACTCCTGATGGAAAACCACTCCTTCGGAATGGAAGACCTGCTCACATTGCTGGAAGACGTGATATCAGGCGAAGAAATGGTCAGCATCTATCTAAATAAGCCTTCGAAGCAGCAATCACAA
Source organism: Heligmosomoides polygyrus bakeri (assembly GCA_947359475.1). Taxonomy (NCBI): domain Eukaryota; kingdom Metazoa; phylum Nematoda; class Chromadorea; order Rhabditida; family Heligmosomidae; genus Heligmosomoides; species Heligmosomoides polygyrus. Next base: position 79,954,496 of record OX375866.1, read on the forward strand.
GCAACTGAGAGAAAATTCATCCCTCCTCGTCAGCGACAGACCCTTTCATGTATGTATTGTAAAGGAGACCACAACCATGTCAAGTCTACAGGACTCCTCAAGAAGGGGCACGGGTTTTACGAGACAGGAAGCTGTGTCAACTGTGCGGCTCTTCGCAACACATGACGAGTGGATGCAGATCTCGTCCTTGCTTCAAATGCCAAGGCCCTCATCAGACGTCATGTTGCTTCAAGTTGCACAACACGACAAGCGGAGGTGAGACTCGCACACCGATGAAACCAATGAAGGCGGGGAACAAACAATAGGCGAGAAAGGGACCCAATGTGACCAAGGTAAATTTAGTGACCAAGGAACAGCCTCATTTGCAGAAGAAGGAAGTAGCTGAGGACAAATCTGTGGGCGACAAAGGGATGGCCATCAACAACGAACCGAGTGATTGTGCTGTATTGGGAGTACAGCCATCCGGTGAAGTCCAAGTCTGCTCGACAACTTTTCTTCCTATCGGCGAACTCAAGGTTGTGAATCCTGCTACGAGCAACCTTTGCAGAGTTAAAGTGCTGATAGATACTGGAGCCGAGATCTCCTTCATCGACGGAAAATTAGCAGACGAGTTACAACTTCCAGTGGTAGAAGAAAGGAATCTTCGCTACTACACATTCGGATCAGAACAAATCCACGTGAAGAAATCGCGAAAAGTTCAACTACCGGTATGGGATAACGAAAACCAGTTCCATATTTTGAGCCTTCTCACGAGTGATGTTCTGACGAAGACTTTCGCATTATTTATTTATTTATTTATTTATTTATTTATTTAGACGTGCAAATAGATACAATTACACGCAGTGAAATACAAAACATTCAACAACAAGAAAAACAACACTACAATACAACGCATAGTAACTACTTAGCTACTCTAGGAGATACCTGTCCACGAGCCTTTTAAACTGAGCTAATGAATTTGGGAGCGCATATTTTTTTGAGAATATTAAAAACTCAGAGCCGGCCCTTTGGGTAAAAAAGGAAGCACGGATGGAGCTCTTGGCCTTGGAAAAATGGATTTTCCTCTGACTACCTCTTGTGTTGGAATTATGTAGCGTGTAAAACTCATCAAGCTTTAGAGCTACCAGTTCGGTAATCATTTTGAAGATCATGAGCAGGTCATTCCGTTTCCTACGAGTCTCAAGACTGGAGATTTTGAAAATTTTGTTGCGAATAGTGGCAGAAGGTATGGTGGTGTAGTCATACCCATATAAGCGTATCCAGAGTTTTCTAGTGAAACCATTTTGAACTGCTTCAAGCCTTTGTATACTACTCTTCAAATGAGGACTAAAAACTGTGGTACCGTATTCTAGTACAGGGCGAACATATGATTTATATGCTATCAAAAAGTGTGGTGCTGATTTTATAGACAAGGATTTAAATATGTTGTAAACAATTCTCTCAGCTCTCTTTGCGATGTCTTCACAGTGGTCAGTGAAAGTGAGTTTTTTGTCCATAATAAATCCTAGATCTCGTAACGTATCTACACTAACTATACGGGTTCCACCAAGCATGTAGTTGTATCTTGCTGTCCTCGATTTACCAAGATGAAGAAGTTTAGTTTTTGAAGCAGATAGAGGTAGTTTCCACTTGTCAGACCAATCAGCAATCTCTTTAATGGCGCCTTGCAAAGCCAAGCAATCTTCCGGTTTGCTAATGTTTTTGTATAGTTTTACATCATCAGCAAACATACTACACTTCACGTTGAACTTGTCTATCTGGTCTGGTAGGTCGGAAGTGTAGATAATAAAGAGAACTGGTGATAATACTCCACCCTGAGGTACTCCACTGGTCACCGTATACGTATCTGAGAAGGAATCGTTGACCTTCACTTGAAAGGTTCTGTTCGTGATAAAACCTTTTATCCACGCAATAATTCGATGATGCACTCCAACAGTTTGAAGTTTTTGAACCAATTCTTTAAACGGTACTTTGTCAAACGCCTTGCTAAAGTCGAGGTAGATGATATCAATATCATTGTTTGCATCAAGTGCTTTGGTCCAGTCATTTAAGGCAGACAACATGGATATCTCTGTTGACCGTTTGACTCTGAATCCATGTTGGTTCTCAGGTAAAATCCCATTTGTCTCAATGTACTTCACTAATTCTGCCTTCAAAATTTTTTCGAATGTTCTACAAAATACTGATGTTAAGCTTATAGGACGGTAGTTTGAAGCTAGATTGTTCGGCGATGTCTTCAAAATGGGAGTAACATAGGCGTGTTTCCATCGATGGGGTATTACAGCATGCATGTAACTGTAGTTAAAAATATGTTCCAAAGGAACGGCAATTGCAATGGCAACCTTTTGAATGAAGTAAGCTGGAATTTCATCCGGAGTTCGCGAATAAGACAGGGGTAATCTACTCAACAGCTTATAAATATCTTCTTTATAAAACCACAGTAAATTGTCCGTATAAGTATTTTGAACGGTAGCTTTAGTGAGAAGCCATGAATCATCATCGTGATCCTGTTCAGAGTAAGATTTTTTGAAATGAGAGGATTATACACAATGCCTCAGACAATGTTGCCGATAGTCCCCACATCAAACCAAGCATTTTGTTAGGATGCGATCAGATGTGGCAATTTCTGAAGAAGGATGCTCCAAATGTCCAATTGCCTTCCGGACTTCATCTCCTACCAACGACGATGGGAAACTTAATTAGCGGTCAAGTATGATCAACGCCACGTGTTCTACACTTCGGCACAAGTGAGCGGACTTCGGAAATCCATCAATGGGACAAATATTGGTCACTTGAGGCTCAAGTATACACCGTCAATGAGGATATTCAGATATCAGAAAAATTAAGCGACGAACAACGATGGGAACAGTTCTGGCAGCTAGAAGCAGCAGTAACTCACGAATTCGGAATATCTGAAAAGGATGATAAAGATCGCATGGACAAAGGAGTATGGAAGCAGTTCAACCACACCATAGAGCACAGAAGTGACGGATATTACGTAAGACTTCCATGGAAAGACAACCACCCTCCGCTGCCGGATAACAGAGCTATAGCGGTCAGTCGCCTCCACAGTGTATGGAATTCCCTACAAAAGCGTGAAGGCCTGCTTGAGCAGTATGACGTCGTTTTTCAAGAACAGCTGCAGCTCAACATCCTGGAGGACGTTCCAGAGGATGGAGAAAAGTCAAAGGCAAATGTTGCCCACTATCTCCCGCACAGGCTCAAGCGTGGGGTGCGAGAATCGCAGGGGGTCGTACTTCGACATGGTTCCGAAGGGAAAATTCCTTGGATGGATGGTTTTTTTCGCAAGCATTGTCAGAAGAGGTTTGTAAATAATAAAAATATTATTATTATTCAATTAATAAAGTATTAAAGCAAACAAATCGATTAAATGAAGATTTTTTAAGGCATGGCGACGACATGGCAACAAAGTGAGCACCGCTTCTTCTACGGAAAGAAGACGTCATTTCTATTCGAATCTAATAATAATCAAATAAAAATATAAATAGTTGTTGTATTAATTGTTGTGTACGGATTTCACCAAAGGTTAAGCTTCAATTTGTAACAGGAAAAAAATCAGGCCTCTTCTAAGCAACCTTTCATCCGATCAGGTGGAGTGATTTTCGTGTAATTTTTCTTGAAATTTTTAAAAAGCAAAATGCTTCCTGAACAAGGCTACCACTGGAACTGAAACTAGAGTTCACAACAGCACAGACTTCATTTAGCACTTGTTCAAAAAATCAAGTCTTACCTATGCGGTCTTCCTCACGATCAGGTGAGGTCATGCTTAATTTTTTTCATAAATAAAGTTTTTCCTAGATGGAACGATCTCTAAAGCTGGAATGTAGCTTTAAAAAACAATAATTTCTACTTTATATACGTTCTAGAATCCGCCCTTTCCTAAACGATTTTCCTTGTGATCAGATGAGGTCATGCCCAAATTTTTTTCAAAAATAAAGATTTTTTACGTGAACGGAACGATCTCTAGAGTTGCAATGCAGCTTCACAAAAGCTCAACTTTTGACTGGTACATAATAAAAAAATGCAGCTTATCTGGAGCTAGGGCGCGTGTAGTGCAGTCGAGGGCGCGTGTAGCGCAGTCGGAGGAGGCGCGACTGTCGCGTGCACCCGATACCAGGTTCCTGGTTCGGATTTCCCGCCCAGGCCAACCAAGCCTTCCATCCCTCCGGGGTCGGTGAATTGGTACCAGACGTGTCTGGGAAGGATAAAGCAATGACTTGTTCATCGGCTGGCCCCCGCAAGTCATTGTATGGCCAAATACGCATTCATGTCGCCTCCACGACATCCCGTAGAAGTAGAATGCGCTGGCGCATCCCAGAAGGGATTGAGTAACGCCGTCCTTTATCCTTATCCTTATCCTTATCTGGAGCTATTTCCGATGTGATCAAGAAGGATGGATCACTGGTCGATCGCTCCTCGATGTGATGGGAAGGTGATATACATGTACTTTGTTCAACCAAGCGTAATTCGCTCAATTTTGAGAGTTATGCAAATGCGGGTGGAAATCAAAAAACTAGAAGAAATTCTCTTTCCAATGACCACAAAAGCGCCTTTCAAGAAAGGGATCTTCATGCGCGGCCGGCGGGGTGCGATTTTCGGCAAGTATTTCCGCAAAAATCGTAGAGAAATTGCACACCCTGGCCGCGCATGAAGATAATTTTTTAAAAATTTGATTCTGTCTTATGAAAATAGAGCATTTTCTCTAGTTTTCTGATTGCTGCCCGCATTTGCACAGATCTCGAAAATTAGTGAGTTACGTCCATTTTTGTAAAATCACTCCAATTTTTTCGAGCAAAAATCGCATCCCCCGGCCGCGCATGAAGATCCCTTTCTTGAAAGGCGCTTTTGTGGTCATTGAAAAGAGAATTTCTTCTAGTTTTTTGATTTTCACCCGCATTTGCATAGCTCTCAAAATTGAGTGAATTACGCTCGGTTGAACAAAGTACATGTATAGTACCTTCCCATCACATCGAGGAGCGATCGACCAGTGATCCATCCTTCTTGATCACATCGAAAGTAGCTCCAGATAAGCTGCATTTTTTATTATGTACCAGTCAAAAGCTGAGCTTTTGTGAAGCTACATTTCATCTCTAGAGATCGTTCCGTTCAGGCAAATCTTTATTTTTGAAAAAAAAATTTGGGCATGACCTCACCTGATCACAAGGAAAATCGTTTAGGAAAGGGCGGATTCTAGAATGTATATAAAGTGGAAATTATCGTTTTCTAAAGCTACATGCCAGCTTTAGAAATCGTTCCGTCCAGAAAAACTTTTTTTTTGAAAAAAATTGAGCATGACCTCACCTGATCGCGAGGAAGACGGCATAGGTAAGACTTGATTTTTTGAACAAGTGCTAAATAAAATCTGTGCTTTTGTGAACTCTAGTTTCAGCTCCAATGGTAGCCTTGTTCAGAAAGCATTTTGCTTTTGAAAAATTCTTAGAAAAATTCCAGGAGAATCACTTCACCTGATCGGATGAAAGGTTGCTTAGAAGGGGCCTGATTTTTTTGCTGCAAACTGAAGGTTAACTATCGGTAGGCGCCATATACAACAACTATTTAAATTTTCATTAGATACATTATCACATTCAAATGACTTCCGTAGAAGAAGCGGTGCTCAGGATGTTGCCATGTCGTTGCCATTCCTAAAAAATCTTCATTTAATTGATTTATTTGCGTCAAAACTTTATTAATTGATTATTAATAAATATTTTCCTTTCTTTCACATTTTCTAAAATTGTTTGCAACATAAGAGACAACTTTACATTAAAATCCATCGATTCTCTCGAAGGGGGGGGGGTGGTCGTACCAAGACCCTTCTGGTGAGGGGGTGTCGTAAATTTTTGGCAGAAATCGCACCCCACGCTTAAGCCTGCTCCAGCATCAAGCTGTATTGACACCAAACAAAACCACGACGAAGTTAAGGATAGTCTTCGATGCTTCGGCTCACTATAAGGGATGCCCGTCTCTCAACGAGGTTCTGAACAGAGGCCCAGCAATCGTTCCGTCGCTGCATGGAACACTGTTGAGATTCCGGCTCGGAAGCATTGGCATAATATCTGATGTCGAGAAAGCGTTTCTTCAAGTCAGGTTGCACGAAGACGAACGAGATGCTACTAGATGCCTGTGGTTGCAGAACTGCAAAGATCCACCAACAGCAGACAGCATCAGAAGTTTTCGTTTTACAAGAGTAACCTTCGGCTTGATCACATCGCCTTTCCTACTAGGCGCTACTACCCACTACCATATCGACACGTATTCAGACGAAAAACGACTTGCTCAGGAAATAAAGGACAACCTCTATGTGTACAACGTCCTTCTAACGGCCGAAGATCTTCCTGACGCAGTTCACAAGTATTTCAGGTGTAAGCAAATCTTCAATGACTTACACATGTATCTAAGAGAATTCGTTTCAAACAACAACAGCCTGATAGAACAAATTGCTGAGAAGGATCGCTCAAGTCAACGTCGTCCGAAAGTGCTAGGTATAAAATGGGATTCGTACACGGATAACTTTCAAGTGAAGTGTTCAATCTCCACTCATGGTCAAGTATCGAAGCGGACAGTTGCTAGCGCAGTAGCTTCAGTATACGACCCTCTTGGTTGGCTGACTCCACTCACCCACGCTGCGAAGACATTCCTCCAATCTCTTTGGAAGGAAGGATGTGACTGGGACAGTGAATTGTCAGATGGTCAAGTGAAACAGTGGGAGAAAATCATCAACGATATCGACGGATTTGAAAAGAGTATCCCGCGTTTCGTCCTTGTCGATCGTAGCGACTACTTTCTGGCAAACTTCGCCGAGGCCAGCTCGGCCACGTATTTAAGTGGTGCATTTTCAAGTCACCTCTTAATGGTACGAGAACGACTCCCATCTCTGAGAGTCACAACAACAATGCCAAAGTTGGAGCTGAATGCGATTACCCTAGCTATGCGATTGACAGAGGCTGTGATCAGAGAACTCCGCTCAGTTATCAAAATACGTTGAGTGAAGATCTTCTCCAACTCTGAAATATCGTTGTGTTGGGTGAAGACGAAAACTACTTCGGAAAGAAGTGTCATGATCACCAACAGGCTTCGAGAGAAAACGGATGTCAAGTTGAAATCCATCACGTAGCATCAGTAAAAAACCCGGCTGACTGTGCCGCAAGGAAGAATTTGGCTCGCACATGTGGTGGAATGGTCCAAGCCTCCTTAGGGAGGCAGATTGGAATAGCAACACTATTCTGGCGGGAACCATAGATGAAGAGGGCAAATGCGTTGCCACGACAATGTACAATGTCACCAACTTCGAGAAGGGTCAGCTGATCAGACCAAGACAAGCTAACACTTCACAAAGGCAAAAAGGATACTAGCCTACGTCTTTCGCTTCATTTCGAATTTTCATTTCGTCAACGACTAAGCAAATCCAGACAGAGCAAAGTGTCGGCACGGAAAGTGACAGCGGCAAACTTCGAGTCTGTAGAACTCACGGCTGAGGAAATCGAGGCTGCAGGTGAATTCATGATTGGACATCATCAAGGGGTCGAAATCAATGAGCAAATCTTGCGGAAGCTCTCCCAGCTTAACGTAATGAAGGATCACAAAAAAATATTACGTTGCTACGGAAGACTGGGAAGAAGCGACCTGAATGTGACTGCCAAGTATCCCATTCTCATCCTGCAAAAATCCTTTTTGGCAAAGCTCATCGTCACAGAAGCCCACCAAGCGGCGCATACGGGAGTCAATCACACCGTCGCGAACATACGCCAACAGTACTGGATACCACAGTTGTGTTCCCAAGTTATGAAAGAGGTTAGACGGTGTTTTCGCTGCCAAAAAATCAACAATTTGCCTTTCAAGTATCCGGATCAAGGTGATCTGCCCTCGGAATGGGTCATAAGGACTAGACCTTTCGAGCACGTAGGCCTTGATTACTTCGGTCTACCTTTGATTGCGAGAGAGCCGGAAAAACAAGGAAAGGCGTACGGATGCATTCTCACGTGTAGGGTCACGCGAATGATCCATTTAGACGTGGTATCCGATCAGACCACAGTGGCGTTCCTGCACATGCTCAGACGTTTTTTCGCTCGTCGAGGAATCCCGAAATCAATGGCCAGCGACAATTCGCCTACATTCCTTCTCGGTGAAGACATTTTGCAGGAGTGCTATAGAACAGCCAAGACCGACCCGACAATAGCAAGGTAGCTAAGCAGTAAGGAGATCAAGTGGCGCTATATAACACCGTTCGCTCCCTGGCAAGAAGGATTCTACGAAAGGCTAATCAAGTCTGTTAAGTCTTCTCTCCACAAAGTGCTAGGAAAAACGATGCTGTGCTATGAAGAAATTCCAACAGTCATGGCCAAAGTCGAAGCGGTCCTGAATACTCGACCACTTTTGTATGCGCATTCAGGCATGGACCTTGACTCTATCATTCGTCCAGTCGATTTCGTCCAGAATGAAATTCAAGTCTACTTTCCATTCCACGCGACAACGGACGAGACAGAAGATCCATCATATGTCCCGCTAGACGACGTTCCGAGCTTAAGGACAAAAATTCAAACCATTGAGGCTTTGCAAACTCAGTCAAATCGACAGACAGGTTTTGGCAAATATGACAAAATCACTACCTCACTTCATTACGGGAACGTCATCAAGTGCACGTCAAGTCGAAGAGAGGCGATGTCCACACCCCACGGTAAAATCCACGATCCGTTATTACCTCGCCACTCTTGGAAAATGGGACGAATTGAACAGCTACATCCTAACATTGAAGGAATCGTCAGAGAACCTACAGCCCGCCTACCTTCCCATAGACGAATTCGCCGACCAGTGAATTTTTTAGTTCCTTTAGAGCTAGAAGGAACTACGAAAGGCTCAGAGGACACCTGTGACGAAAAGGATACGACGGAAGTCACAGCCGACGAAAACGGTGCACGTAATCCCCTTGAGGACCAGACGTCTCATCGCTACAATTTGCGGCCTCGAAAGGGAAAGATTCTGGCGCATATGAACATCGTCGGATCGATCACCCTTATATTGCTCAACCACGTCTGGGGAGCAGATGTGACAGAACGCTCAACTTCTCCAGTGATTCGGTGCGTCCCAGGAGGAGTCGAATTGCAATATGTTCATACGCAGGGATATCAAGTCTGTGCAGAGCAATTTTACACAATGGTCAAAAATCCGAATACTACCGAAACTGTGCGTTTTCCTCCCCAAATCGTTCTACATGAACATTATGTTCGACGGAAATTCTGAACAGGAGAAACAACGCAGCTGGTTGAGACAGTTTGCCCTCCAGCTCCATTTTGCGATCACATCGACTGCGTCATATGCCGGGCACGGATTTGTAATCCAGAATGCTGGCCCCTGGGAGCAATGGCAGCAACAGCAATACTCATATATCTCTTCCTCATAGGATGCTACGCGTTTCTGTACATACCATTTGTCATAGGAAGACCTCTTCGTGTGCTCGGAAGCTTGTTGTGGAAATTATTGCTATGGCCTCTACGGAAGATCTTTGGAAGCACACCCATACGCCAGCAACCGTCTCGACGCCCTCGTGATCTACTTGAGCTTCTGGCTGTTACCACAGCTATAGCTTCACTCTCCACCTTGGGGCAGTGTTGCCAGCAAGTCGACCTATTTCCACACTCCGCGACAATTTGTTATCGCTACGATCTTGGTGAAGTATGTCATGTCCAAGTGTCTGAAGTTCTCAAGATCAATCCATTCAAAAGAAATGCATATTTCCGACTTGTTCACAACCAAAGTGCCGTTCACGAACTCAGACTAACGCGGAAATCACTGTCATTGGAGTGTGAACAGGAAACAGTGCTGTTTACTCGCGACACATTCTACAACGTAATCGACAGCAAACGTTGTCCGCATTCTGGATCATGTACTGGCGAAAAATGTGCCGCGATCAACAGTTCAAGTCTGCTTCCAGAGCTAGCGAAAGGAAACAAGTATCCTGGACGTACGGCGTGTGTAGAGTCCTGTGGAGGACCCGGGTGCGACTGGGTCCCGGTTGCGCGTTCTACAGGATTTATCTGAAACCAAGATACTCTCATATCTTCCGCATTTTTCGATGTTTTCGTTGGGCAGAAGCGGTCAAGTTACGAATAGCTCACTTTGACTAGCTAGCTCACTGACTCAAGAAAAACGGCTAACTTATTAACGACAGAAGTAAAACCGAACGTAACAGTAAAATGGAACAACTTCACGTTCACGTTAAGTGTGCTAACTGTGCCACCTACGCCCCTGCTGCAAACGTCATTCATATCGGACGGAAGAAAAACAGTCGTTTGGGGAGATCAAGCCAGCCCCCCCCCCCCCACTTCAGTGCAACAGCACCCTCACGGCGGAAACCATGGACTGCCTAATAGCAGACGACTGCAAGTGCTATCCTGCGGAAGCTAAAGCAAATTGCAGATGTCGTGACATCGAAATCCTACCATGGTTCAACAATCCACGCAATCAGTTGCCTGTAGTGACGCCATCATTAACGTTTGTTGAAACGCGAGATGGAGAAATACGAGCTATAATTCCAAACATGGTCACTTCGGAAGTTGTGATGACGCTACAAGATGATCTACGCACAGAGGTTACAGCGGACAATGACAGATGCACTGCAACAACAGGGTCACTAAGTGGTTGCTACAACTGTGTAAAGGGAGCACAGATTCATGTAAAATATTATATTTTGCTAGACAACTTGTTGTTGAAGTAAAATATTTATTATATTAACTGCGAATATCAATTACATCTGCTTGTTAGCCCTTATTTGAGCCGTTCCTCAAGTTCAACGGTAAGATCGTCGGTCACGACCGATCAAAGATCGCGCGCCAAAGCGCCGACCGGACAGTCCCGCCCTCACCATCCTCATTCGCCTTACAGGGAAGGCAGAGTCAGCGAGAGGAGGCAAAAAAAAACAGACAAGATATGAATCAACTTTATTTCATATCTTGAGAAGGCAATTCCCGAAGAAATGAACAACAAGTCTGGCGACTATTTCTTCGTGTGGCTATGCTTTTTTGTCTTGGGATCCTTCTTGCGCAAATTTTCCTTTCCGTCCCTGTTGCCACCGACTCCTTTCGATTTCCTAAATTAGGTGAAATCTTCGATAGGAACGGTATGGTAGACAAGAAAGGGCGGGGAAGTGCATGAGTAGGGTGGGCGTGTAATTGATATTCGCAGTTAATATAATAAATATTTTACTTCAACAACAAGTTGTCTAGCAAAATATAATATTATATTACACTGCTCATATCAATTACATCTGCTTCTTCAACACACCTATTCGAAGAGAGCACCGAATCTTGAAAGGACGTCTCGTTCAAGACCTTGTGATAAAACCTTTCAAAGGTGGACCCGTTTGGTGCCCAATTTGCAGCTTCCATGATGGCCTTTGAAGAGATCCCTTGCCTCTTTGAAGCAGACGTACTTGCTGCCCTAGCAGAATGTGCCTTGAATTTCTCGTCAATGCCCGAGTCGGCGAGAGTAACTCTGAGCCAGCGGGCTACCGTGGTAGGGGTTACACTCCCGTGAGGGCGATTGAAGCTGAGAAGTAGAGTTCTCACCCGATGTCTGTACAGAATTGTTCTCTTTATGTAACATATTACTGTTCTTAAAGGACATAACAATTCGTCGACCGGGTAACGACGAATTTCCGCTGTATGAGCTCTACCGAAGCCTCTGTTTTTGTTCATAAGGTCAATGAAGAAGACCCAGCGGTCGTCTCCTACTTGAACGGTGTCTAGAGAGAGAGCTGCCAGCTCGGAAACTCGTTTGGGAGCAACAAGAGCAAAAAGCATAGTAACCTTGAGTGTGAGCTGTCTAAGATTTAGACAGTCGTTGGGTCCCAAGGACTTCAAGTGAGTTAGAACTACGGATACGTCCCAAATGTCTGAATATCTAGGACGAAGGGGTCTTAGCCTGAAGAATCCTTTCATGCATTTGTTTAGGAGATCCAGGTCTCGCTTGTTAAATTCCCCATTAATTGCCGTGAGATAACCCACTATTGCGGATTTATGGGAACTGACTGTGGAGAAACTAGCTCCAGATGAAAATATCCGGCCAAGGAAGTTGAGTATTTGTGTGGCCGTAGGGTGTAATCTGTCAGTCCCTTCCTGCCTACAAAAGGTAGCCCATTTTTTCAAGGCGCAGTTGTACTGCTTGATAGTTGCAGGTGACCAGTTACTTAAAATAGCCTGCACTACCACCTCGCTCATACCTGCGCTCTTCCAGAACTCACTTAAATGGTGCATGCTATCAACTGGAATGTGGGTCTGCTGAGGCACGGGTGTGGCAATCCGTTCACATCCATCAGCATGTCCTGAGTTGACTTTAATGGCGTGATCTCCTTGCCATGCTCCAGAACTAGTGGCCACCAACTCTGGTTCTTCCACTTTGGACAAACCAGTATTAGGTGAGCCCCTTCTCTCAGAGCCTTTCTGATCACCCTGCCAACCATGTTGAATGGCGGAAATGCGTAGCCGTAAATCCCCGACCACTCTTGAGCAAAGGCGTCCACCCCGGAGGCGTTGGGGTCTGGAAGAAATGAAAAGAACTTGCTGCACTTTGCATTCCACCGCGAGGCAAACAGGTCAATATTCGGAGCGCTCCATCTGGAGAACAGGGCTCTAGTGTATTCTTCTTTTAAGGAATAGTCTGAGCAGTCATGAAAGCGCCTCGAAAGTAGATCTGCCTCCACGTTCTGGATGCCGGGTCTGTAGGTTGCCAGCAAACGTATGTGGCGTTTTGTCGCCCATAGCCATAAGAGGCGAGTTAGTTTGTTCAGTAATGCACTCCTTGTTCCTCCCTTCTTGTTAATGTACCACACGGCTGTGGTGTTGTCCAGCTCAACGTTAATGGTGCAGTTACTAAGATCGCTGGCGAAGCATTTTAACCCGAAGAAACATGCGGCCATCTCCCTTTCGTTTATGTGCCAGCTAGACTCCATTTTTTCCATCTACCTCCCGTGCTACCTCTAATGCATGCCGCTCCCCAGCCAGCATTGGATGCATCAGTTGAGATAGAAAGGGCCACGGGATCGTTGAGTATGGGTTCGCTTGCGACAGATGAAATATTATCTGCTATCCATCTCAGATCCCTTCTACACTCTTTTGGAATAGTGAGCAGCTTTTCATAGTCCTCACTCCTCCTTAGTTTTAGATTTCCCAGCCAGGACTGGAGTGGCCTGAGGAAGAGCCTAAGGATACTAGCCGCTACGGACAGGGCCTCCGCCTTGCCAATGAAGCGAGCAATCTCCCTCACCCTGACTTGGGGTTTCTCCAAAAGTGTTCTAGCTTGGCAAGCGATATCCGCCCTCTTGTTCGTTGGGACGGAAAACGTGAAGCGGACTGAATCTATGGTAAATCCCAGGAAATGTATAGATTGGGTAGGAATTAGTACCGCTTTCTTGTAGTTGATCGTTAACCCCAGGCTGACGAATAGAGAGATAGCCTTCTCAAGGTCTGAGAGAAGGGTGCTGGGATCTCTATTGATTATCAGCCAATCGTCCAGGTAAACGATCAATCGCACCCCTCGTTTCCTTAGTTCCGCCGCGATGACCCTCATTAGTCTGGTGTAGACATAAGGGGCAGACGATAGACCGAAGGGTAATGCTAGGAATTGATAGAGTTTCCCACCGTGGGAGAAGGCCAGGAACTTGCGATAGTTCTTGTGGATCGGAACTGAGAAGTATGCGTCCTTCATATCCACTTTTGCCATAAAATCCCCTTTTTCTAGTATGTCCTTCACAAGGTGAACGGACTCTAACTTGAAGTGGTGGTGCTTGATGAATTCATTGAGTGGCTTTAAATTAATTATACACCTGCGACCACCATCTCTTTTGGGTATTACGAAAATCCTTGATAGCCATACTTCGGAGTGAATTGGGATCTCTTCAATGGCTTTCTTTCCTAGCATCTCTCCTACCTCCTGCGAAAGGATTTCATTAGATGACTCGCTGATCTGCACTGGTCTCCTGCATTCAGGGGCTAAATGGGAGAACTCTAATCTGTAGCCCCGAACAGTGTCTAGAACCCAAGGATCGTTGGTTAGACTCGCCCACTCCCTTTGGAAAAGAGAGAGCCTCCCGGCATGTGGGCAGGACGAGCTATCTGCTGGACTAACAATCCGATCGATTTTGGGAAGGACAACTGACCTGACCGAATGCTTGGAGTGATGAGGTTTCTTTTCTTTGATCAGCGACTTCTTTAATTTCGCCTCCTTCACGAGGGCTTCCGTCAGCTTTCTGCACTGCGACTTCTCCACGATTTCCGTCGTCAGTTTTGGACCCATCAACGCTGGGCACACTTCATTCCATGGAAGATCAGCTGAGCGGCTAGGTTCCTCCACCGGAAATCGATGGAAGTTGTGAACCATCTTCAGTGGTTCCACTCCGAAGGACCTGAAACCTCACACTAATAGGATAATGCGGATAAGATAGGTCTCCGGAGCAGTCTTACCTGAGGAATCTTTCACGTCTCCTAGTTACGTTGGCCTCTATCCCAAAGGACAGTACCTCCATGGCTTGCTCGATGTATAGATCAGCGCGGGGATGGCGACCCGCAAGAGACTCGCTACGTGCAATTACCATCAAATTGAGTGCGTTTAGCAGCACCTCCGCGTCTGCGAACAAAGACGCTTCGTCGACTTGGATCCTGTAAGAACGTATCACACTTTTGAGGATTCCATAGTCCTCGAAAACCCACCTGAAAGACTTCCTTGGTAGGTCTTCGTCTAGCACCGGAGGCGCTGCAAGTCCCGAAGACACCAGTGGCAGGCGGTCGTAGAAGTTCAGGCGTTCCTCTGTGCCCACATATACTCCTGCTGCACACTTATTGAAGTGCTCCAGGAACTTAGCGTTGATATCGACCCGAACGCGAAGTTTCTTGTATTCCATTCGCGCGATCTCCGGTGCCTCTTTGACTGCTCCGACGAAGTCTATCTTCTTTGGAATAGGACGGCTGGCCAGGGGAGACTCCGGATTGTACTTTTTCTTCAGTTCTTCGGCTCTGGCGTTGCGAAGAATATCCTGCTCACAAGGGTCCTCCGAGTCCGACGACGAGTACGACGAGCAGCTAGACTCGGAGCAGGCTGAAGACGACGAGTTCGAAGAGGAATGTTTCCTCTTCTTCCTGCCATGAGCTCAGTCGCCTGTGTCATCAATCCGTGGGCCCGGTGACCTCGTCGAAACCTCCACGTCGTCGAGGAGCTCCTTTTCCAGGCGAGCTAGCTCGCTGTCATCAAGGGATGACATCTGAAAAACCGGCACTAAGTGCTCGAGAATATCCACCCTCATGAGAAAAAAAAAGATGGAGAGGTCTTTAGCGGTGTATCCTCACGTGGAGGATCGATACCTTGACCGTGAGAGGGCACCTCCTGGCTGCGGAGCACTAATTGGCTTCCGCTAGGAGGCAAACCTGCGTTCTAATGACGCCGGTTTGAGGTTTAACGTCTATAAGAGTACTAGTGACTCTTATCGACACCTAACCGCAACCGTGAGATGCCCTCTGACGGTTGGGTTAGGGAGACTGAGGAGCTGGAGACGCCAAATTGATCGGCCGTCTCCAGCGGGCTCAAGAAAGGCGAATGAGGATGGTGAGGGCGGGACTGTCCGGTCGGCGCTTTGGCGCGCGATCTTTGATCGGTCGTGACCGACGATCTTACCGTTGAACTTGAGGAACGGCTCAAATAAGGGCTAACAAGCAGATGTAATTGATATGAGCAGTGTAATATAATGCACTTCAACGAGAACTACCCAGGCTGAGGTGATATGTGAAAGCGCCAGTTTTACAGTACCATGAGATGAGGACGGTGTCGAAACAACACTTCATTTTGCCCTCCAGGAAGCGTGAATACATCAAATATGTTCGATCTTCTGTAGTCAAATAAGGAACAGTTTCGACATTGTCGGAATCCTAAAATATCCTCATACCGCCTCGGAAGCGATTGAAAGATGGATAAATGGAGAATCGGTTACATTTTTCGATATTAGGTGGCCAGATTTTTCACACATCGCTCAAGTCTTCCTTCAATAGTACAAGACATTAATGGCTACCATCGCTATTCTGGTCCTTTGCATTAGAGTCACTTATCTGGTGGTCATTTCTACCGGTTCACGGATTGTCTTCTGGCTGGTATTCCAAGCCATAAAATTTTTTCGGTGTCTGCTTTGCATGTTTTTTCGTCTTATACAATGCCTTTTTGCACAATTGTTCTGCCTCAGCACTCGACGTCATACCAAGCACCTATGAAATCCGGCACGTGGTCGCTCTTTCGTTTCAAGTGACGTCAACATGCTGCATAAGCCCTCTATGCACGAAACTTCTAGTTCTCTACTCCATGGAGACAGTCGTCTCTCAATGGTCAAGTTTTTCTTTCAAAATGGATCCTCGAGATCTCGTTGGATGCCCAACCTCTCTAATGCGCATGGTTCTGGAGCCTAATCCATCAACTGAGCGCTTGGAACGGGACCTCAATGTGGTGATGAACGAACTCCGCAGGCAGGTCACATTGACGGCATCACTTCGGAATGATTGGTACAACCTGATGCACAGTACCACCCTCGGTAAGATGGAGACAGCAGAGAGACTGCAAATTCTCAGTCGCTTCTGCTGGACGCACATCTCGCTAAGGAACGCCATCTACGTCTTGGGACTCGCTTCGTCTTCACTGATCACATATACGAACTCCAATCGCAAACGTTCGGCCAAAACGTACCTTCTCGCAGTGGCTGACACAACCCGGAGGCATGTCTAGGCAAGGAGCCATGGAACTGGTCGAGCGAGATGTCCGCCATCAAAGAGGTAACTGAATACCTCGAGCTCGCTGCGCGAGATATAAGAGCTCGCCGTAGAGAGCTTGATGCGGCGAACATCCTCGAAAAGGCAATGCGAGAAAAGCAGAACTGTCTGAAGAAGACCTCAAGTTCGCAAGAAGCCTCAACTTCGCAGCAGCATGATGACACCATTGGAGATCTGCTACGCAGAATTGATGCGTTGGAAAAGGGAATATCTGGATCTGGATCAAGCCTTCAAATGATTGCACGTCAAGAAGTTCCTTCGGTCATGGTCCAGGACTCCAGTGCGCAGAAATCACTGCAAAGGACGTTGTACGTTGGCAGAAGAGCACAAGACCAAATCGGACACTAAATGGTCAAGTGGCGGACACGAAGTCAAGTCTAGCTCAAAACAGTCAAGTAACGGAGATCAGGTACACACACTGGAAAAGCAAGCGAGTGATGAGCAGAAGATCCCGCTCAGCTCAAAGCAGTCAAACGATGGTCAAGTCATCCAGACCAGTTCAAAGAGGTCAAGTGAAAGGAAGGATACCTCATCGGGTTCGAAGCGATCAAGTGACAGAGAATCAGTGGAACGCGCAAAAAAGGAACGAAATCAGCGAGAACCGCCAGATCCATCAAAAGTGACGGTGAGTTAAGTCAATTGTGGTCAAGGTACAAGTCCCTGACAGGCAGTAGAGGATCGACACTCTAAGAAGAGAGATAAACGAGATGGAAAGTGCTTTGGCCAAGTTTCCCTACAGGAGATTACGAGGCTTCATTCCCGGAATACATCCCAATATTGATTGCATATTCTGTACGGATAGAAGAAGGCACTATTCAGATTCGTGCCCAAGATTCACCCAGGGACAACTCAGACGTCGAATTCTGCAAAGCTTCAATCGATGCAAAACGTGCCTCCAGTTTTGCCGTAATCCAGGGAACTGTGACTCAAGTGAATGATGCTGGTACTGCCGTCAAGTTGAAGGGACAATTTTTGCAAGTGAAGCGCCGCCAAAAGAGGACAAACACCATCGAGCCGTGTGCACTGTGCCAGATGCGAAACAACGACTTCAAGACATCCTGCAGGAAAAAAGGAGGCAGCTGAATGAACTCATCAAACAGGGCCCCTCACATCCCTGAGAGGGGGAGTGTCGGGAACGACTATTTTTGTAGTATTAGTTGGTAAAATGCTTATTTGTGTTGTTGTAAACAAATATTCAGCCGGTATGTGCCTTAGTTCTAGCCTTATACCCTAGCTAAAGCACATAACGGTTAAAGCCGTATCAGCTTTAACCGTTATGTGCTTTAGCTTTCCGTCTAAATCGATCAATGTCCATGTTGTTGTTCTCAGTGCGTGCCTCGCAGCTATCAGACGGTCCGATTGGAATGCGTGGAGGCGAGCTCCTCATTTTAATGCTCACCGCCGCTCGAGCCGATCGGCTTGTCAGTCAAGTTTCCTCTATTTTTCTTTCAAGATTTATTCGTTGTCTCTCCTTCAAGTTCCTTAGCCATAATACTTCAAGTAGTCAAGTAGTCAAGTGGAAGCAAGTATTGCCTGAGGTTATTTTCAAGGTTTTGGTGCTATTTCATCTGTAATATAATTTATTCGTCATCGATTTATTGTAATGCTTGTAAAGTGGTTTAATTACCCGAGTTTGAGGTAAATCTTGATTCTACAAACTCGTGTACTCGTCAACACCGCGTGACGTGGTTTCTTGAGACCATCTGAGGCGAGCAGTACTCAAGTCGAACGTAGCTAACTGGTCAAGTTCTAGTCAAGTCGGACTTTGGCCATTACCTCGACACACACGACACGAACACACACACATACCGAGCGTCGGAGAGCCACCCTTTTGCGACAGCAAGTCCTACGTTTGGCAATCCAAAGACAAGGTTGGCATAAAGTGAGATCTTGTTTCAAACTCTATTCTTGATTTGCTGTCCATCTTTTGTTTTGTCGTAGTCTATTGTTTGTGTTCCATCTGGGTTGGTTGGTATGTATGGTTGCTCATATTAGACTAGTATTTTACCAGTTCGTGCTTTTCCTTTTTGTTTTTTTTTAAATTAATTCATGCGATTTTTTGTTCTACTTATTTGCTTTTCCGTGTGAACACGTCTTCTGTACGTAACAAATAAATAAGTCCTCAGTCACAATTTGTTATTTCGCCAAGACTGCCTTGACAGTAATCCTCGAAGAAGCTAGCACTTCAGGAAAATGAAAGCCTAGACTGCGCCCTCCAATGTGTTGTCATCTTTATGGTCTAAACACCGAGTCAACACTAGTCTAACAAGAAATTACAAGGGATGGCGACGACGAAACCTGATTTATTCGTGGCCGACACTGAAGCTAAATCGGTGACAAATTATCCTAGTACTACTTCATCTGGTGTCCCGTGCGGGCCAACGCGTCGTTGAGCACATTGACGCGTTCAGAGGCCTGCAGTGCGCGGAGGTTGTTGGCCTGAACACTTCTTATGAGTACCTGATGCCTGCATAACTAAGAGTTGACCGCATGGTCCAAAATACCTTTCTCTTCTGATTCCATTTGAAGAGGAAATAGATTCCTACGTAGCTGGCGAGCGCCGCACGGCAGATGTTCGCCCGTCCGAAGTGCTCGTGTGGGTTTAGGTATAACCGCTTGGTGGCGACGATCTGCTGCCAGAATCCGCGCACAGCGTCAGCCATATCTGTCAGGTTAGGCTGTAGCTGGATAACGGTGAAGCACAAGTGGGGAGAGCCAAACAGAGATATCGCTGGGATGAGACCACAACTAGTTCACACAGCACCACACAAATTCATTTTTTATAACACCTCGACGAAATAAATTAAGACGACTTCAAGTCACATAAACGCCAATGAATAGTTAACGAGAAGAGCATGCTAGCAATGCAATGATGCTGTCGAAATACACGGTAAGGACGAAACGCTACGAAACCGGCTTCTACGAGATATAAGTGGTGAACACCGCCTTTCAAAGGCCATAATCCTCCTCACAATAATCAAAGGTCAAGCAACACTAATTGAATCGATAATTACTCCGCATAAATAGATCTACGATACTACCACCGTATTAGTGAGACACGCTACAGAGAGAAACTTGGGCGTAATTAGAACATGGAACATCCGAACATTGAGCACCCCACTATTTGAGAACAATGCAGTCGGCTCGACAGGAAAGACAAATACTACCCTGGCGGGCGAACGTCAAAACGTACATATCACGCAAGCGAACCACAATTTCTTCCGTAAAATCAACATATGTGAAAAGCTTATCTACACGAAAGTAATGCTTTAGCGAGTACTTTGGCAAGTGAACTGTAATGGGTGTTGTCACAAAGAAGGAGCAGCCATTCGGCAAACATCTGCACATCGGAGTCCTGCACACCAGGCAGCAGTTCGCGCCATTTGGACAGAGAAGACCTGAATGAGATACGCTTCTGACGACGAGCTCTTAGAAACCATCACCAGCAAACTATTAGCGACCATCGACTTTTCGCCTAGAAGGACCGGGCCCAGGTTCTAAGTAGAATACCAACGCTTTCTGCGGAGCTCGAGGTCTTTTTCCTTGTTTAGTCCCAGATACCCAAACGGGAAGGGTGCCTAGCACACACGCCATGAATCGATTTCAGCCGTCATTTGTGCCCAGTCCAAACCATGCTATCCACACCTCGGTCGGTGTGTCGCTGTTAGCCTAATCTGGGACTGAAACCCTGATTTATCCATAGGTTGTTTCTGCAAACCATTTTCGAATCCAAAGTGAATTCAAATAGGCTGTACAACACCACATACAGCAAGGGAAAAAAACAGATTGGCGTCGAGCTTTAGCCTTTGCTCCTTGTCCTGTTTGCTGTAACAATGAGGATATCCTCTGTACTATTATGTAAGGAATAGAGCGTACAAAAGATACCCTCCTTGTTAAATAGAACGAGGTAAAGGGCGAAGGTTAGCGTTCAGCGACAAAGTCCCTCGCAAGATACGCTACACATTACTGGTGCATGTGACATCGTCGAGCCTAGTCGAAAGCATATTTTTGGCCGCGACAATTACATGCGTGATCAGCCTGTGTGGTCGAAATTTTACATTCAACTTATGTAGGCTTACACCAATTCACCGGCCACGCTATCGAATTGAAACCTTGCTGGCCAGGAGCGAGTGAAGTTAGAATAAACTCGTGATGAATGTTAAATGAATACCGTCTTCGGTTTACATTAGAGGACATATAAAAAGACTCTAAACACCAGAGTTGGGTCTTTCGCTGAAGCTAGCACTGGCATTCATCATAGAACCTCAGTCAATCTCTGTCTATGAAGAAATCTAATGATGAATTCCGATAAAAACGACCACTTATTCGCGAAATATAGCCGTTAATCAAAAGCGCGCACCGCAATGCCGGTACAGATTTGGAAGTGTGAAGAGTTTCACAGTTCCTTCTGTTGCGTTTGTAACCCTTGATAGTGGGAGAAGTTCTGAATTCATATCCCCATCAAACACTTGTTTGGTCAGAGTGCATATCAAATACATGTAAGCTGAAGTGCAATGTGTCACCGCTGTTCTTAGTCGTTTTTGGACAAGAAATTCAGACCATAGCCGCCCATGCGCAATTTCCGAGAACAATCTAGCTTCGCTATCACTGCTGAACTTCGAGCGCCTTATCAATTATTGCAGAATCTTTTACATGTGCAATTATTATACCAATTAAAGAAATGTTACATCGCGCAAAATTGGCTTAGAGTTGAAAAAAGTTGTGTTCAGATATAAAGAGGGGTCTACGCACAGGATGGCCATCCGGCGCTGCACGTTCGATAGAAGTACGAGGGAAAGAAATCGGATTCAGAGATTCCAACCAAAAGCAAAGTGGAAGTAGCTAACGTTAGTATTTCACTTTCGAAAAAGAAAGTATGGCTGCGACTAAAACGCTTTTAAAAACCAATCGTTTTGCAGCAATCGTGAGAAGAATTTGCAGCAGGGGTTGAAAGAAAAATTAGCCTTCCGAAGCCTCAGAAAATCACCCTACTGAGAAGCCACAAAACCGAAAACTTTGCATCCGCATTGTGGGCGGTTACCCCACCGGCTATTTAATGAATTCCACGAAGTGGAATGTGTGGTGAATGCTACAACGAAACGACTCAGCTTAATGACAAAAAAGCTCTTAATGGAAATCAACAAATCCAGGTCAGGCTATGAAGAGATTCCAAAAAAAAAAAAAACTCAGCGGACTGCCCCTACAGCTTCGAGAAAATGAAGATCGACGAAATCAGTAGAACCGAAGAGCAAACTCCAAGAAGTACGTACCAGTCGCTGACGAGGTCTGTCGTATCGGACGGTCCGCACAACCATTTGACAACACTCTGCGCGATTGCCTTTCGTTTAGCACATGTGTACAAAAGGGTGATGAAGGCGTGTCGGCAAAACTAAAACTCCCTCATCACAAAACGAAAGCGCTTGCACTGAAGACGATACAATCAAGGAGGCGAAACTTACAATGTTCTTGGAAGCGATTCCCTCTTTGAGTGAGCCAATGTCCAGTGCAGACGACAAAGCTGTCAGTTGTTCTCTGCTTAGGTTCATTAGCCCATGGAACATGGACGGAATCACGTCGCTGCCAATCTTAACGAAATTAAGTAATGGATGAAGGGCGCGGTAAGACAACCTCAAGGAATTAATTGATCCCGTTAAATGTTTGGCACCATAACTCTCGTTCCATCATTTACCATTCTTATATTGCTCGTTTGATTCTAACTCATACCTTTTTATTTCTCCCTACACAACAATCACACCTGGAAACTTTAACGTCTACTATAATGCTGTGTTTACCAAAAACACTATATTGCAAAAAAGCTGAAGCAGGGGAGTCCTGGTTTCTTCAGGGAGTAATTAGTGCTCAAAATCAGCTCAGTTTGCTCGCCTTGCACGTGTCCAGAACACTTTGTCATGTAAAACTCTTCTAAGGGCAGATATCGACCAAGACAAACAGACTGATAAATACCTACCGATATGTTCAGACTACTAATTCTCTCCATATAGTTTTATGAAGTCCCTAAGACCGTACAGACGCTGGTAAGCTCTACTAAATGAACCATGATGGCACGATTACGGAAAAGAACTAAACTAGTGCAGAAGCAGGACTGATAGGATGGTAGGTCTCTCGGAAAAATTATGCAAAAGTGTATTCTGATGTAAGAAGCAGCATGGCAGTTCCCGAGCTAGAGACGGCGGCTCGAATCAAACTTGACCACCACAGTTTCTCATTTTTCCCAGTGCAGGTTTTCTCGCAAGAATACTTTTCCAGTTCAAGACCGCTTTCAGGTTACGGAAAATCACAAACGTGGTGAGTTCAGAGCTAATTTACTGCGCTAGGCGCTATTTACATCCTCAAACTAGCTCTATTTGTTTTTCGCGCAGGGTATTTCCGCTTTCACAAGATTCCACTGCTTAGTGCAACGGAACGTGCAGGACTCCATCTCTGCATAAGATTTTCGTGTATACCGCTCAATAGACGAGGTCACTGTATGCGAATTGGCAAGCGCAACTGCCCTAACTGTTGAATACACTTCACTGGTCCACAGTATATGCTCAATATTTTCGAAAACCACTTTTAGCCTTAAAGGGAAATATATTCGAAGGAAACGCATTCACGTTGATGGAATTGAGACAAAAGAGAAGCTAGTAATGTCCTAGTTAAAACGACACCAGTTTTGCACGCTTTGGACACAAATAAAAAAGGAAAACGAAAGCGTTAACACAAGAGAGTACCATAACCAAATAACCAAAGAGAATATGGCGAATATGAACCACACTTACATCATCCAAACACTTCTTTGGACACGAACCCATGACCGAAAACAATGACAGCACGACACGAGCAACATCCCTGGGTGCACCGACAGCGATAGCTCGAGCGACAACCGAGCGTCCTTTCCCTATCTGAAGATAAAAATTAGCAAATACCAGCAATAAATTTGTTGGTCAGATGCATTAAACAAAACAATTTGAAATAGCGTATAAAACCGCTGCATAATAACAATAAAATTGTAATTAAGCAGTCTACAGTGATGATATTTGTCAGTAGTACTAAAATATCCACCTGACACAATAAATCTTTAAAAAAATACCTGCAGAATCTTCACGAGCTCCTCCGTCATAAGATCTTGGAAAATGACATCTAATCGTTGAGAGATTTCTGCCAATAGCGCATCGCTGAAATTAATGGCTTGACACGGTACTAGTTTGAAATTACGAACAGCTGCTGTTGAGAACCTCAGCCCATTTTGTCACTTGGAAAGGGATCTTACGGGTAATGTAGGACGGATTATGGGAAGATCAGCGGTGGATGGGATGGAATATGGAAAGAAAAAACGAGAAACCATCAGTTAGAAAGGAATGAATAAGGCAACCTAGAAACGGGAACGTAACAACTAAACAAGAAGCTAGTGAATCATTGTTACAATATGGCGTGTTCACTCCTTCACAGGAGCAACCACCGATCTCCCTTGCAAAACATGCAAATTGACTATGAACGGAGGCAACTCATTTCTATTTTGATATGTAC
Organism: Heligmosomoides polygyrus bakeri; assembly: GCA_947359475.1. Taxonomy (NCBI): domain Eukaryota; kingdom Metazoa; phylum Nematoda; class Chromadorea; order Rhabditida; family Heligmosomidae; genus Heligmosomoides; species Heligmosomoides polygyrus. The sequence goes on from OX375866.1 coordinate 79,978,837, forward strand.
ATTTTCAGACCACCTAGAATAATCTCATATGAGACGCGGGTTCATCGACGGTCAATTAACAAAGTCAAGATTACCACCTTATAAATTCAAAGACCTGTTGATTTTTTGTATACTGTGCATAAGGCAAAAGACTCAAGAAGGCCTAGATTTTCTTGCTGTCGGTTCAGGATCACCTGACGAAGCGCGAAAATGGACGGGGAGAACGAAGTTGAGAAAAATGTAATCTACTGTCTACTACTGTCATTTTATCCCGCACCAAACAGTTTTATCTAAATAGAAGAAAAAGGGAGAAGAAAACTGAAAGGCTTTGTCTAAATCTCATCTTGAAGCACCATCAGTTCCGTAAATTGTCCCCTAGTCACGTAGGCTTTCTATAATTCACGCCTAACTTAATGTATTCGAACGATAAAATGGACGTTTGCAAATAATGCGTTACAATCTAATTAGAAAGTGAAAGACGATGAGGGAACAGAAAATAGTACGCAGAATACAGCACAACTCTCGCGATCTTACCTGTTCTGGCCCTGGCTCCGTATCCGTAAACGCCTATCCTGACACTCTATGAGCAGTGACAAAGCTGATTCAATGCGCAGAAGAAGGGTCCTCAGTTTCCTCTGTTTTCCAGCCCGCTGTACAGCATCCTCTTCGGTGTTATCCAAACTATGCGTCACACTAATCAACTGAAAACAACACCTCTAGGCGAGAACGAATTCGGAAAGAGAGCAAAGTTCCTCACATGTCTAGGATTGCTAGTAGAGGATTTTGAAGGCAGGCCTAGAGAGCCAGCGAATTTCACGTTCAGAGGAACCATCTCTTTCGACTCTCTGGATGAATCGATGTAACTCCTGGAGCCATTTATTCGCCTCAACCTTCTTTCGTTCTCCTGAATAATAGGTAAAGCAATCAAAGGCCTCCCGATGAAAAAGCATATTTGCGCGTACCCTTGCCTTATCCGGTGACACGTCTTGTGGGCTGTTTTCGGCCGGTTTCCATCCCTTGGCAATCTGCTTATCGCGCCAGTGCTAAAAGCTATCGCATCAACGGAGGAACTGAAGGAGGAAGAAAATCTTACCGTGTAATAGTAATCGTCTTCGTACGGATTACCGGTACCTTGGCACTGGAGGATTTGTATCTTCACCAGCCATTCCCGTTCTTTGCAAGACATATACCCAGCAAACTGATCAAAGGCAAGATCCTCTATAGTGCGACCGGACGGCATACCCGGAGCTTTTCGTTGCCACTGAATACACTTACTATAGATCTCAACAACAAAATTTCAACTCCCTTACCTCACTGGGTTTAGTCTTAAAAGAATGTACTGCACACCACAGAATTTTACAAAATCAAAAAGACACACCTGGTTTCGCCTGTCAAAGCCGTGTGGCGGCATTGGAAAAGGAGGTGGAATCATAGCAGGCTGCGAAGCCCTTATCATATCCATAACGATCCTGGGATCCTAGGGAACGAATGCAAAATATGCGCGGAATATAAAAAGGACTACAAAAAAATCGAACCTTCACTGTGTCAAAGAACATGCGCAAAAGCGGAGGCACTGGTGGACATCCCGGTGGAAGGCACGGAGCTCGACCAGCCATATTCTCGAGCCAAAACGGCACAAACGGCATCATCATCGGATGAAGAGGCGGCAGAATTGGAGGCATGTGCATTGGAGGCACTCCTACGAAACCAGGAGGTCCGCTGGGTGGCTAAACCATTGAACAGTGGACAAGGAGGACGTACTGGACAGAAAAGGCGACTGGAGCTCTGTAGGGTAGAAAAGACACGGCTGAAGTTCTTACCATTCTCAGAGGAATGTGACTATGTGCAGCAGGTAACGGTGGAACCTGAGGGGAACTGCATGACGGCATCATTCTGCTTGCTGTTGGTGGATGTGCAGCGGCTGCTTCTTCAAGGAATCGACGTTCAAGATCAGCTGCAGTGACTGCTGGAGGTGGCATAGAGACCGGAGCAGAGTTCTTGTACACATTTGCCGATCTCTGCAGATGTTGTCTTTCCAGATCTTCCAACTGAAAACAATAATTGACCTTTCGATGCCTCTCTATGACAACGAAAACAAGGACTCCAACAGGTTAAACAGGTTACGTCAACAGGTGACCGATCATTTTCACATGTGGAAAGAACCACATAAGACACAATCGGTGAATTTTCCGTTATTTTCTTTCCTTCCTTTGAACTGCATTGTAGGAAAACGATACAGCTCCACACAGATCGCACTCACATATGGCGAAACTAAGGAGGATGGCCGTCCAATAGTATTACTGCTTAACGCCTACTAGCCTCGCACGCGCTTTCATCCTTAGGTTGCTACGCTGTTCGGGAATGGCCAAAACACCCTTAAAAGAGTAGAACGAAAAAAGCTAAGCACTTAGATTAGAGCACAAAACACTCCTCCGATAAAGTGAGGTCAATTGACTCGAACAATAGCAGCATGTTGTGCAAAATTCAAAATTGCGCAACAGAGCAATGCAACTATTCATCACTAGCGCGATCCCACCATTTTTAAGCTGAGGATTAAACGGCGCAAACAGGGTCAGGGGAAGGAGGCGCTATGTATTTCAGGCGTATACAGCGTTTTGTGTTTGAAACTAGAACTTTTTTTGCAGCACTGATGTGTTCTACCCGTGTGATGAACTTAGATATGCCATTTCTGATGTAACTGGGCATATATGTGCCTTCTTACCACGGCGGATAACCGCTGGGTACGAGGTACCCCCCCCCCCCCCCTCCGGAGACTTTGCGCCGATTGAACAAGGTGACGAAAACGAACTAGCGGATTACAGCTCGGTTTATATGTCGTTTTTAACTCATACAAAATAATAGTTGAACATACTGCAGCATAGCGGTGCAAGACACTTGTTGAACAGAATTTTATTTTCGCCTTCACCAAGGAAGCTTGTTCCAATTCGCTAAGGAGCCGGAAAATACCACGATGTACGAGCAAGTGAACAGCCCATTCCCCTTTGCAACACCCATTCCGAGTTCACATGTGAAAATTAAGAACAGCTCACCGTAGAACCACCGAGAGGCATCGCGGGCAAAGCAGCGGAATGCTGTTGGGCCACAGAGTTACCGGACATGGAATTAATCAGACACTGAGAAGTCGGTCCCAGAAAAGAGTAACTAGAAGGACTCTTAGCTTGACCTGCAGTGCATTCCTCCTGAAATCACAACATGTTATCTGAACTTTATAAAACAACAAAACCACTAACGAAATGGTAGAAAAATACCTGATTCAACGACAATTGATTGGAGGCTGCGCTGCGAGTGTTGGTTTTCTGTTCATCCCAAAGTTCGTAAAGGTTATGCGATCTCTCGCTCCACAGTGAATCCAACTTCGCCTAAAGATTCGTTTCTATCTTAGCAGCAACTCAAAAAATACGAAGTGTTACGAAAAAGAATAAATAAAGAAGATGAAAGCCGTTAATAACAACTAAACCTAGCAATAAATTGGGTAAACTGAAGCAGACTGCCAAAAGCCACACTCAAGCTAAATCTGATGGACTGCTGCAGTCCCTTCTTACAATTCAAGTTGGCCCTAAACGCGTAAACAAGGAATTTGAGAAGTTCCGCAGATACACTCAATACACGGATTTATTACTAGATAGAATTGAGCTCAATTTGAAGGCGTCGTCAGAACTCCATTAATCGTTTTAAGGTTGGTTCAGACTACTGTGCCAATCCTTGGTGAACCGTTGACAATTAAAACAGAAAGCGTACAATTATGTAGAAACCTACCACTAAACTAACCATAAGACCCAATAGATGCGCTTTCATTCTTGAGATGCTTTCAAAAAGGAACTGAATTGTCCCTAGCTCTCCACATTCTTGTCAACCTCTCAAGTCGTAATTAGAGAGCTTCATCCATGAGGGCTATAACAGCCCATGCCAAGCAATCAACAATTACACGGATGCTGTCTAGTATCCACACTATCTTAGCCGTACACTGAGACCTTTCAGAGATTACCAAGAAGAAATTTTTGTTTTACTGCTAGCTGGGCTGAACCCTTACATGCAGAAGCACAGACAAAACATTTCGAATTCAAGACAAATTCTCATGTGTAATGCGCTCCGGGCAGGATTACCGTTAGCGCTATCTCCTTATGCGCAGCACACGTTGGGGATGGGGGATCTTATGACGAGTTCTCCTCTTTTTTCCTGCCTGGGGCCAGATTCATCAACCGCTTACCAACCATATCGGTAGATCGGTTATTGTATCTGTATCTCTGCATCTCTCTGTATCACATACTAGACCGACATGGTGAACCCGCGGTGAGATGATACCGGAGGTATCGCTGATGAATCTACCCCTGGTTCCACTACTCCAGCACAATCCTAGCGCTGGGTTGGGAAACCGCTATGAAAATGAAATATTCTGTCATGTCGAAGGAAAATACCTACTTCCTCGAATTAAGGAAAATACCTACTTCCTCGAAAAAGGCAAGAAAAAATAATGTACGGACGAAATTTACAAGTACCATGTGTTTAGGACGTCTAGCACGTGCTAACGCCTCTGCTTGCTTTTACAGCTTCCCTTGATTCGTCTATTGATCATCGGCTTGGACCTATTTCTCATTTTTGAGCAAAGAAATGTGTTGGACGTGGAAACAACACACCAGAAAGGTTAGGTTGAAGGGGTACAAACTGATTAAGCCCTTGAACTTGACTTTACAGAAATCAATTTTTGGCGCAAACAGGCTCGGAGGGGTCACCATGTAGGACAGCCGTGTACAAAGTTATGTTGTAAAAAATTAATATTTTTATGCAGCGGTGTGTTCTAGCTGTGATGAACTGAGCTAGGAAATTTCTGGTGCAACTGGACATGCATGTTCCTTCTTACCAGGACGAATATCCGCTGAGTACAGGGTGACCCCCTCCGAGCCTAATTGCACATAATTATTTTTCTTGTCAGCGCTAAAACATTTTACATTTCATGCTTGAAGTGTTGCAGAATCAACTGCCAAAACATCACAATCTGTCCTACTCCTGTATTTCGATGTATCTGAATTGATCTCGTTGCAGCTGCTGCCCTGCCTCTATAGGTCAGTGAGTAAAACGGTCAAAACAAAGTAGACCATGTTCCACTGTAGAACTCAGCGTCTGCTATTTCTTTTAAAAACAACAAATCCATGTATTCCATCAGATATCTGTGTAAAAAAATCAAAAATAACCATAGCAAAAGGCTAACCATCGTTTCACTGCCAAAGCTAGAGAAAGACGATGTTCCAAACACATCAAAATCTGGCAGTGGGACATTAGAGGCATCAGGGGCTGGTGCTTTGGAGCACCCCGGCGTATCCCACGGCGCCCCATCGTCGAGGCGAAGAGAAGCCGTCTGAAATTACGGGACAAATAAACTGCGAAGAACTAGGGAAAAACTGCCGATTTCTTACCTGCGCAGCATAGTCTTCTAGCTCGCTATCGAGGGGCACCTGCACATCATCCCCAAATGTTTCGTCATTGACGGCATCAATTTCCTCAGCGACCCCATCGCTTGATATTTCCTCATCGTCCGGAATGGCACCTTAACAGTGAAGATGCTAAAAGCATCACGAACCAAGCTCTGATTTAAGTTTAATGAGACACAGTGCTCGTTAGGCAGTTATCTGAGATATGTATGGTGGGATTTTCTGGAGGCTATATCCCACCATATTATATGTACTGACTACAGGAGCTGCGATTCCATATAAAGTCAAAGTCAGACATCTGCCCAAGTTTCTAAAAAGGCACAGCCTCTTCCAATTTCTCACGACCCTCAGAATTAGCCAACAAACATTTAACATTAAAAGATTATGCCCCTTTTAAAGTTCGATAGGCACGTTTAAATACAGACAAATCTGTAATTACTTGGACAAACCTATCCAGTAACCCAATGTGCCATATCGACTGAATTCCATATTACATCCTATAAAAATGAGACACACCATTGCAACTAGCGTTAACTCGGATTGGTGGAAAACACGCAAAACACGGATAACCTCAGGCCGAACTTCAATCCTCATAATGTGAAAATCTCACCGAACATATATTCATCACATCCCGATCGATCTGGCCTGCCAAAATCCATATCACCATTCGATACCATGGAAGGGCGATTGTATGCCCCACTAACAGTCTTCCGAGTCGATGAGTATTTCTAGAGATCCAGAAACTTCACAGAATTATCCAAATTGGCTCAACAACCATATGGAGCTCTCGAACACCCATCCTCGACAACAACTAACTACCTAGAAATCTCACCTCGAGTATGGCAGAGCATCGATTGATTGTCAGCGAACCATTGCGCCAAAGGACGGCCGCCCGTTAACAACGATCGTTCCAGGACGCACAGCCGCCCGCTCGAATGCGTCCTTTGAGTGCGGGACATTATTCGAAGGAAATTTAGGAATGGTAGTGTGGAGAAGTATGTGGAGGAGTCGTGAATGACATTCGACACATTGGGGGCTATGTATGTAGACGACGACATATACATGCAAAACAAAACGGACAAGGAAAGTGACTAACCTAGTCGACGAGGATGAGTTGTGATCCAGTAAAAGTACAGAAAATAGCCGAAGATCCCTGGAATCTCAAAATTCTGAATGGATATGTAGGAAACTGCAATAGTTGAAGGAGCGTCTCGCAATCACGTCCAGACTTGCATCCAACTGTAGGAGAAATGGAGCACTTTGGCGCTGTCATCGTACTAGGACAGTGGTGTAGCCCGTAAGGGTAGATGTCATCACCACGCCGGTAGCGTTGTTATTCGACTATTCACCGGGCTTCGATCAGCATGCAGATTGGCCTTGAAACCGGAAACGAACGGGATGGTGAGGGGTGAGGTTGGAGGTACTTCACGACGCGGCACGGCTGGCGCTAGAAGACGGATCATTGATGCGGCAAGGCCGAAGGAAGACCCATTCCTATCAGGAATCGCCAGATAATGGTGAGCATTCGCCGAGGACGTGGAAGAAAGCGCACAAACGTGTTCAACTTGTAAACCCAGAATGGCCCTGTAAGACGTGGTTAACGTGTTCGCCGGCAGTGGCTGAGTGACCGTGTTTCGAATTCCGGTTCCCAGACACTGAGGTCTTCCATTCCGTGCTTCGTGTTCCGCCTTTTCGGACCGGAAGACGGGACGGAAATGTTGACTCATGAACAGGGATCTGTGGAAATTTTGAAAATTTTCCCAGAAAACAGAAAATCGCTTTCGTACAGGAAACAGAAAACAGAATTGCCAAAAACGCCAGAAAACAGAAAATCAGAGAACAGAAAATTTCGAAATTATCATCACCTGTATCACCTGTATCACCTGTCGTCCCGTTGATCATCGACTTGCTCGAGCGGGTGCCAGCAGCGTCTCCATTCGTCCCTGTCGCGTGCCAGAGTGGTCCAATGGATCCTCCTCGCTCGAGGGACACGAAGAGCGTCATATCGGTCGTTCAGGGCTTTCACGAAGAAGTCCGACCAACGCGTTGGTGGGCGTCCTGGTGTTCTTTTGACATCCCGCGGAATCCAGTCTGTGACGGCTCTCGTCCAGCGGGTGTCTGCGAATCGCATTACGTGGCCGGCCCACCTAATTTTCGACGACTTGGCCCATGCGACAGCGTCTCTGATCTTCGAACGTCGGCGAAGCTCGGAACTCCGGAGGCCTTCTCTCACTTGCGTGAGTCGTGTCACTCCGAGCATCGTCCTCTCGATTCCACGCTGTGCGACGCTGATCGCGTGTTCATCCTGCTTTCGTATAGCCCAGGTCTCTGAGGCGTATGTTAGGGCAGGAAGAACAGTGGAGTCGAATAGGTGGGCACGGAGTCGGACGTTCTTCGTCTTCTTCGCGACTTCTTCGACGCTCTTGAAAGCTCCCCAAGCCGCTCGTTTCCTCCTGCTCAGCTCTGGTGCTAGGTCGTTGGCCATGTTGACTTCGCGACCCAGATACACATAGCTGGAGCATTCGGAGATGTTCGTTCCGTTGAGCGAGAATGGGGCATCAGAAACCCATCCGTTCTTCATGAACATCGTCTTCGTAAGATTCAGCTGCAGTCCAACGCTTCCACATACACGATCGAAGTCGGCCAGCATTCGCTCCGCCTGACTGATGCTCGGTGTTATGAGAACGATGTCGTCAGCGAAGCGAAGATGGTGCAGTTGCCGGCCGTCGACCTTCACTCCCATGTCATCCCATTCTAGTTCGCGCATGACGTTTTCGAAATTATCATACGACCTAATTATTATACCCAAAGATCCATTTTCCCAGTAGCAAATGTTTACGTATGACTAGAAGTGTGGTCGGTGTGGACAAGCGTTTTGACTTGCAAGCGTTTATTTAAAAAAAACAGACGTTCAGCGGCCTTCTGGCCGCCAAACGTCTTCTTGGGGGCTTCCCACCAAACTCCAAAAACAGAACGACTTGGTTTACTGGATTTTACGACCTTTCGATCTCGATCAGCAAGAAAAAACGAACTCTCTTATTACATAGGATAGCGCAAGGTAAGGCCCTCACTGCGGTCGACGTGAAACTTGCCCACGCTCCATCGCGCGATTCGCATTCCCCAGTGTGAATCTGCAGAAAAATCGATAAATCCATATTGTTCGGTCGGCAGTAACGCCATCATATTGGAGTAATTTCTAACCTGACCCCACCAAAATGGATCCAATCTGAGCGAGAACTGGCTACCACGGTCGAAAACTCGATACCAACAATCGATATTGGTCGCCCAGTTGGACCCTACAACCTGCAGTGAAGTCGACCCATCGGCTATCAAAATCGCATGACTCCCACTCCAATGGAACAAATCTGGGCGAAAACCAATAACTCCGGTGCAAATTCGATAATACCGATCGGCATTAGTCGTCCGATCAAGTCCCTCTACTTTCTTTTTTGAATCTGACAACTTTCCTCCATTTTCATCGATTGCACGTGAGAGCAATCTTAACAGGTTTTACATGTACGTTAGGGTTACCTTCACATGTTCGACACGTTTCACAGGCTTACACAGGTTTGTGACACACGGACACACACACGCACGTACAGACGGACTAACGCTTTTGTATTAGTGGGATTCTAGTGTGCTCTAAATTCAACACAATGAGTACATTGTAAATCTTGACTCAAAGTTCCTAGGAATCTCGACATTTGAAGTAGGCAACATCAGCTTTCTCTCACGGCTAACGCCCCAATTAGTGGTCCCACTAGTAATAAACCGGCCTTTCAGAGAACCGAACACGATGAAGCCTCACTGACCACTGTTTGCATGTTTCAACTCCACTGCTTGAGTTTATAGCCAGCTCTCGCAACATACTCTAAGGGTGCGCGTAGACTTGTTGAGTATTGCTGACAGCGCCAGAAAGGTTCTGAGTAAGGAAAGCAGATTCGCCCAAGGCTGTGCAGGAAGTGAGTGGTGATGTCCGGACAACAATTTTTGATTTCTAAACCGGAGGTGAGAATAATCCTACCCACATTTACTATAGAACAAGCAGTTAATTAATAGATATTAAATGTCCTTTAGAACACTAATATTTCAGCCTTGATTTAAAGTTGTAAGTAATCCTAGATGGTCCAAACTACTGTTGAAATTCAAAAGAAAAGGAAAGCCATATTATGAATGACGAGAAGTGTCCCATGAAGGGACTCCATGTTAGCTTATACAATCAATCAGACAAACAAAACGACGTAGCTCATGAGCGTATGGTGCACTTTCTTCACGAGCACATCCAAAAACGCCACATGCTTGGAATTTAAAATTTTCTAGATACATTATTTTGGAATAAAACTCATGATTCTATGATGCCTTTGGATGCTTTTCGTCGGATTCCCGTGATATAATTTTGTTCCCCCCTATTTTCCGTTTTCTTGACAATTTTTTGGCCATTTTCCCAGAAAACAGAAAAATATGCCTAAAATGACCAGAAAATTAGAAAACAGAAATTCCGCCCATCCCTGCTCATGAATTAACTCTAACCTTTGCACCTAAGCAGAGGGCAGGAGCAGGAAAACAGCCGAGCATAGCCTTCCTTACGGTTTGTATCGGAAGGGTAACGGATCACCTTTGTGATGTGGCAACAGTGGTTCTGTCTAGTTACATCAGAAATTGCCTACTTCAGTTGCTGCAGGGGTTGAACACCAGTGCTGGAAAAGTCTCCAGTTTCCGTTATGCAGGGCTGTCTTACATGGTGGCACCTCCCCTCCCCCCCAGACCCTATTTGCGCCAAGTTACACTTCCACGTTAAATTCGTATTGGCCGGGAACCAGGGCTCTGATGTACCCAAGAAATGTTTGCTGTTAGCACCAAGATATAGGCCAGCATGCCAGGTAGGACTGCATCTGTGTCAAAATTTCATGCACAGCTCGACTGACTATAAAAGTCACGCCTTAAAACATGTTAAGTCTAAAGAATAGAAATAAACGTTTGGACAGAAATAGCTCCGTGTACTCATCCAGTGCACTGCAGTGTTCACTTGATTTGCGGTGTAAAACAGTCTTTCTATTTACCTAAAGGTTTTCATCGAACTCTGAAACAAATTTACTCCCTCAAGGAGCAACTAGGAATTGCACATCCTTGTCAAAGAATACGTTTCTCGAATCAATCGTCGTGAAGACTATTGGGAAGTGCGGAGTTATGGATCAAGCTACAAGTTGTAAGTCATCCGCTATCCACCTTCAATTCCAAAACGGGTGGAGGACGTAGTCCTGAGGCCGGATTCATGTTTGGGTTTATCCTGGATTATGTGGGTAGTGGGAAAAATTTAAATTTCCCGTGATTCACAAGAGTGAAGAAGGGAACGGTAGAATTTTATCATCCAGCGGTTGATAGCTATTATGTATGACCGTCCATACCGATTCAAAAGCAAATGCTCAGAGGTCGACGAGAGTGCGGGCAGAATTTCATCCGTTAAGGCTCGAGCACACTTCGCTGCCTTTGCTGCGGCAGCAATGATAAAGGATATCAGAGGCAGCAGCTCGATAATATCCTTTATCATTGCTGCTGCAGCAAAGGCAGCGAAGTGTGCTTGGGCCTTTACTGGGCATTCATGAAAACCGGTTTAGAGTGAAGGGTAGTGAAAAACTCTACCTGGCTCTAGAGATGAGGAAGAGCCCTTACCAAGAAGGGGCAACATCGCCGATTTCGACTTGAACTCATTTTTTCCATATTTTTGTTTTTAGACTCACATCCCAATATATTTGATCAACTACGTCATGGAACAACTGTTCATTATTAGCATTTCAACGATATTGTGTGAAATATCGCTCGATAATAAACTCGAAGAGTCCTATCTTCCTCGTTCTGATTCACCAGCTTCAGGATAAGCAGGGCCGATCGCTTCGTTTTCCTCAAACGTCCGTTCTTTAAGCTCAATGCAAATAATTCCTAAAAGACAGCCGATACAAAGATCCTCTACGCTCCAGTTTGAGAGTGCCCACAACAAAACTATCAGCGAATGATTAAAAAGCTATGATTTGAAAGTTTGAAAGTAACCTTAACTTGGTGTGGACGAGCTGAAACAGCCGCTTCTGCGATCCTGCGATCCGAACGGGTGCTGCACTACGATACAACCTTGGCAGACTATGAAGGTATATCGAGTCTCTTAACAGTGGAAGCCGTGAACTATATAAGAAAATTTATTTCTATGTACACCTGCATCAGATCATTCTTCTCGAAAAATTGGCCTTAATAAGAACGGCTCAGATTTCTAGCCACTATCCGCTAACAGAATCCCTCGCTTCCATCGCTCTGTTAATTCTTCGTATAGAGTGCTAGACCGGAACACCTTGAAGGGTGCAGCATAGTGATGATCAACATGGGATGAATATAATTTCGCACTGGAATCATGTGCTCTTCCCGGATACTTCGCGCTTACCCATAAGAATCGCTGATCATAATCAGCTATAGCTCTATTGTTTATCGAAAGGTAACATTTCCTGCAGTTTCGCGGAAGCTCTCTTTCTTTTAGTCGCTCAAGTGCTAAGCATAAAAAATAGTGAAGACGATTTGACGAAATTTACTACCTGTTCCCATAGACCTCTTCTTGATCAGTGGTGCTATAATTTTAATGTGAGTTCCTTCGATAATCGATAATTTATGATAATTTAAATACTAGTTTCTCAAACGAATTGAGTATTCCGCATCGATTATAAAAACTGCAAAATGTCAATAATGCAGTATAGTACAATATAATAATAACCGTAGCGACATTTCTCAACGGTCCCCCCTCACTTGGCCAACATATGAAATAACTTCTATTACATAAAATCTCGCTGACTTGTGAGACTACTCTGCTTACGGTGCATTGAGAGCACCCTAGAGTTGTGCTGTGCTCTATGAAAAACCTGAAAAACTTTCTTAAACGATTTAAAGAAGAACTACTTAAGTTGTGAAGTGATGTTCACCTGCAGAACTTCCTATTGTTTCCAGAAAAACGGTCAGTTTCTGTACACTCGAAAGCCTAAGAGATCTAGTCGTATTTGGAGCAAGATCGTGTGCAAGTGCTGTTGGAAGAACATGTTCAACTCCTTGTGCGATAATCTGAACCTTATACGCAACGTGTAGTCGTCAAACATGTCGAGTGAGTTGGTCCTGTCTCTAAATACTCTTGGGATGGCAAAGTGTACTAATTCTTCAGCAATTTGATGATATTCCTCGAATATTTTCTAGAAAGGCAAACCTGAAAAAGCCTTGCGCAAAACTTTTAAAGGTCTCAAGCCTGAAAAAGCGGAGGGAGATAAACTAGGATAAACCTATTACGTCATTCTCTTAGGAAAACATATTCCAACATTTTATGTTTCTTATTTGGTTCAATTGCATGATGAAAAACAATTAAAATAAAGTAATTTGTTAACTGAGCGGTTCTGCTCAACAGCATATCACAACCATACAGCACCGGCTGTGGTTGGCGTCGCTCGTCGTACGTAAATCGCGTTGATACTGTTTAACCCCTAGCAGCTAGATTTCCCGCCTGGTTTTTCTATTTGCAGTTTTGTTAGCATTGCTAGCAGAGCTGTATTGCATCTCCATATAATTTCGTCCGCACGTCGGTAAATCTCAAGAGATTCTCTCTTGAAGATCTGAAAATTTAGGGTTACAATTGTTATTATTAAGTAGGTTACCTTACGAAGGTAGAAAAACACCAACGATGAGTAACTTTTTCCCTTTTTCTTTGCAGTGCAATGTGTTCGCCTCTGATGAAAGGGATCTGTCTTATCGAATATATAGGACTCTTCCCGGATCTCCGGGTGTTCATTATCACCTGTAAAAGGTGTCGAGATGCTCCTGCAAATTAGCATCCGCGATAAGTGTATTAAGGAATATAATCTTTAGCAAATCTTTGGATGGAGTGACGACAGCAACCGGCGCTTGGACGCGAGCCACGACGGCAGCCGACCTCTCAGCGGGAGTGGTTGCGAACGACCAATTCTCAGCGGGAGTGGAGGTGAGGCGACTGACTCTAAAGAAGGCCAGAGAGCATAGAGGCAAGCACCCTCTGCGTCCCTCCGCTTCTGGAAGCTTCGGCGACATTGAAGTGTCGATGGACACGTTGATCTCTAGTGATCGACCAGCTGGCCGCGTCGTAGACTTCCTGTCGGACGAAAGTCACGACTGTAACTTTAGGGGGGGGGGGGGGGGAGGGCTTGGATTAGGTCTAGGACACCGATGCTCTGGCTCACCTCTTTGCCGCCGTGATCCGTTTCTCGGGTTTAGATGAGAAGGCGAGTCGGTCGTCAGATGTGCGCCCGTGCGTCCTTCGCTCGTCGCAGTGGTTGAACTGGTCAGGGAGGGCTGGTTGGCGGAGATCGGCTCAGGATGATGGCAAGTAATTGGCCCAAAGCAGCCAGAATAATAGCAGACCAGTCGCTGTGGCAGATCGGATCGTGAAAGCGTAGGCGCCACCTGTCGGAACGGGGACTGACGGGAAGAATCGCAGCCGCTCGGGACGTGGCAATCAAGTATGTAGAAGTGTGCACCGCCGCTCACGACGCGGACAGAAGGTAGAAGTGGCCTCCGCTCCGGGTCACTCTGAGGCTCGAGGCAATAGAATCAGAGTTAGAGATACATTATTGCCACATGAGAGTGTCACGATGACATCAGAGTCCCTTCAATCGATCGATACGGGCACTGGTGTACTGTCCACTTCCTACACCGGTACCTCTTACAAGGAAAGGTTCACAACTCAAGGGAAGCTTTTGCGATCTCATTCTGACAAGATGTAGGGACGTGTGAGCGGAGTCCAGAACTACAGTTAGTTTTAGAGCCTTGAAAAAGTACTGCGGAACGTGTGTGCATCAACACGTTGGAGTCTGGGTACTGCCTACATTTCTGCACACATTAGTTTGTTGTTATTTCGCTTTCTCATAATCACGGAGGTCAATTTTAGAACATCAACGCTTACAACAAACCAGGCTCTCCATTTGCGTCTTCATATGTGCTAGTTTGTCAACGATACGCATCTCCACTATTTCATTTCTCTGGACATCAGAAGCCATGCCTTGCTCTCCCGTTTTAGTCAACAGGTATGCTACAAATCTGTGAAACAAGTAAAACACAAGCGCTTGTCACACCAACAGTATCTTAACAAAAGCAAGTGAGGAACAATCTTCATCTCATTATACCATCTCGGTTGCATGTAACATATTCTAGATGGTACCGTACCACATGACCATGCACCCGACGAATATAACGCTTGATACTTCACGAATCACATTAGCATGGTTGGAAGCCGGTCGTGTTGTCGATGAGGAGGATCGTAGATGTAAGGCTGGACGGTCCGACCACACACTCGATCACAAAGGAAGGCGCTTGGAACTCTGTCATAATATGCGTCGTCCTTCCACCACCATCGAGTTTGGAGCCTGTCTATGCACACTCTGAGGAAAGAGTCCTTCTTCCTCTTTGTGTATGACGAGAAACTTTTTCGAGTGAGCCATCGCCATACATTAGAGGCATCGCCGTGAAAGAGTGCGTAAGAGAAGCTGTGGACTTCACAACTCTCATCATTTCATTCGCACCTACTGAAACCGGTGTCCTACAAAAGACGATTGCTACCATTATGCAAATTAGTCCAGCTTGAAAATTTACCTGTTAGAAATCACCTCTTTGTTGATGTCCGACAGACCTGTATTTGTAGATGCAGATAAAGGGTGCTTCTGTATCTCATTTCTAACAGACTCTACACTCCTTCGCCTCTGCCTACGTCCTCTTTGCGACGAAGGCTTTTCATTTTTACAAAGCGACTTACCCTTCTTGATCAGAGACCAAATTCACGCGAGAACTGCGTCAGCCACAAATTCGACGCTTCGAAATCTTCGACGATTTTGTGCTCCAAATTCAAGACGGCTTCTAAAACCTGTTCTCGTAGAAGACCGAAAGCCGATTCTTGCTTTTTTGCTTTTCCCTGTAGAGATAAGACACCCACTGCAAGATGTGAACCTGCTAACTTTTAATGCAATTAAACCTCTTATTTCAAACTCCCGTCGAAGATTCATGTGATGTCCCGTTCTAATCCATTTAAATCTGCTTATCATGGATGCAAGATAGCGATATCCTTTCTCTGCCTCACGATAAAAATAAGGGCCCCTGCAACTGTAAAAACAATAACCATTCCACAATCAGTGCTGTGAGAAATTACAAAAAGATGCTGTTTCACAGGACCTTTTCTTCCGAAACCTGCTTGCCATCAAAGAGGACTGATTTCTCTGAGGCCCCGTTTATAATTCGATGCTGAGCGACGCGACGCCACGTATTGTGGCCACATTGATCGGGCGACGCGATCGATCAATTTGGCCACAATGCGTTGCGTCGCATCGCTCGGCGTCGGAAGTATAAACCGGGGCTAACGGTGATTGTTCACTGTTGTCTCATAGTCATCATCAGGTGTCCAGTCGACATCGACCTCCTCATCGAAACGCACCTATAAAACCAATTGGATGATATGTTTAGAAAGGTCCCATTTTCATTATACTGCCTCTATTCTGAACCGCCTCTTCTTCCTGACAGTCGATATCTCCATAGATGGCGTCGAGAAGTCCTTTTATGGCTCCGCAACCGCAATTTCTCTTCTTGTCGGAGAAGTGAAATCCGTTGTGAATATAAGTAGAAAACTAGTACATATAAAGGCGCAAATAGACAGCCTTGGTTCGTTTTAAGCATTGATGGTCTAAAATTGACTCCTGTGATCATGAAAAAGCGTAGTAACAGCAAACTAAGATGTGCAAAAATATTGGCAGTAGCGGATTCGAATGTGTTGTTGCACGCACGTTTTCGCACCTCTTTTCAGGTCTTCGAAAAAGCGTTCAGTGAAAACTAACTGTAATTCTGGATTCCGCTCACACAGCCCAAACCGTCGCGCCCCGCCACGCCCGCCGTCCTCAGTAAGTCCTATGGTACACTCCCGCGAGAATATACCATAGGACTTACTGATGATAAGACGAACAATACAACAAGAAACAAAGTGCCGACGGTACATAGAACATTCGTCCGTATTTAAACCATTTACACGACAACTTCCGATTGGCCGATGGAAAGCCAGTACTTTAATAATTCAAAATTCGCCTGTAGGTTTGAATGTAGTTGTTTGATGGTAGAACTAGCTGTTGACGAGTTGTAGATCCAATGCTATCATAAAAAACAAAAAAACTAAACAACCTGACGTTTTGGCACAACCACCTTCAGAGATTGAACAAGAAAAGCAGAGCTTGAGGGAGTAGTAGTGCGAAAATAAGAGCGAGTTGTTTTAGCTTCTTAAGCTAATGGAAGGGCGAAAAGAAGAAGGATTAGCAAAACAACCTAACTGACCTTGACTACCTAAACAGCCGAAAGGCTGATAAGCCACCTATGGATGGGTGTAGACGTCAGTGAATGAGGTGCATCAGTTGCATCTATTTCTATACGAAGATATTTGCCAGGGTTTCTCCTGTTTTCATACGAACAGTTTCCTTGGACCGCATGGGGAGCATCGCGGCCTATTGCACCACCTTGATCGCCGGATTGGGTCTTGTCTGATGGGGAAAACATATGATACCTAGGGATTGCGGATTGCGTCTAAACGTTGGACCCAAGCCCTACAAAAATTTCTATTTTCAAGTAATGAAGCTACACATTTATTTCGAATACTACCTTAATTCAGCGCAAATTGGCTACTTTCTTCAGGTCTTCTACTGTGTGGACTTTCTGCTTTCTGAACCAAACTGTTGTTATCTACTTGCACAGCGTTTAATTGCAACAAAAGCTAACCTTACATAAGTTTTCATGTTTCACCATACAAGTTCCACGGGGTTTAGGTCCGGCGATTCGGGTGGCCATCCGAGCACTTCTATTTCATGATCTTCTAACCACTTGGTGGTATAAGCGCTCTTATGCGATGGCGCGTTATCTTGTACCAGACGGGCATGTCCAATAAGCCATAGTTAACGTAAACAGTTCGAAATCATCTATTTCATGCAAAGACTAACCGTTATACACCTGGTATAAAATAAAAAATAAATATATAAATAAATAAATATATATAAATATAAAACAAACAAAGATATTTTCTGAGATTTTGCAGTAGAATTTGCTATCCATACGGATTTTCCCTGCGAAAATCGCCAGGTTTCTTCGACCGCGATATTCCACTCCACAAATAAATCTTTGCAGGGTGCCTTGCTGTGCTTCGCAAGCGAGAGGAGTGATCCTCTTTCTTTGCATAACAGTGCCTCATGGAACAGTCAACTAAAGTTTCTAGCAATATTTTTGAATGGTTGTGGTTTGAAGGAGAGACTTCGTTTAGATTGTGCATTCATCAGTGAACACACAGTCGGTGAGCGCCTCGCCTCGGCCCATCATTAGACTGCAAAAATCCACTCTTTTCTCCTTGTTGGGTCCCCGATTCATGTGGCAGTATTTCGTGGTTATTCAAAGGTATCCTAGTCTGGTTCTTGTTCGCCTCAGATGTGTCAAGCTTACAGACACTCCCCTTTCTCGCAAATCTGCCGCGACAACGGCAGCAGATGCTGAACTATCGGAAGCATAGTGCTTGTGTATGGCGGCTTCTATTATTTGAACATTACCTGAAAGACAGAGTTTTTGTTCTTTTCAACAACATTTCTCATTAATAATCAAGATATCTCTCAGCCAAAATAAAAAGTGTATTTCTCACATGCCTGCCAATGAGCGAGGTGTGTATGGAATCCTGGCTTTTGGCACTTTATCTGATCTGAACTTAGCGACGTATCAGCACAACGTTTTATAGGAACATGTACATCACTCCTAAAACCTATTTCTATACTGCAGTAGATTCGAACTATTAAATTTATCTTCACAATTTGACGGTGGGTGTTAGCAATTGAGTGTTTTTGAGCACGCATATTCAAAATTGTATGAATGTAGTCACCATGTTGTGTTAAGCAACAATGAAGTAGCGTCAGGCAGATATGGGTCAGTGTGTCTGCACAATCTCACACTGCCCTATTTCTTATGACCTCTCCCGAGGGTGTGGGCCGAGAGTATTGACCTCATTTCGCACATAGCGTTTGCACCACTATGATTTCTCTTGTTGGCGTTATGGCTGAAAGGTATGCTATTGTTTACTTTTTCGCACGAAAGGTGGTGACGTACTACCAGCTTCCTCTATTCATGGAGAGTGTGTAGTTGGGGAGAGTCGGAGGGTGACCTGGCATGATAAGGT
The DNA here is from genome assembly GCA_947359475.1 of Heligmosomoides polygyrus bakeri. Taxonomy (NCBI): domain Eukaryota; kingdom Metazoa; phylum Nematoda; class Chromadorea; order Rhabditida; family Heligmosomidae; genus Heligmosomoides; species Heligmosomoides polygyrus. The sequence goes on from OX375866.1 coordinate 79,997,488, forward strand.
ATACTCCGCAAAGGTAAAAAAGAAAACTCTTTCCTGCTACATCGCTTCAAACATTTAAGTTGTCACACCTTGTTTTGCTTACCTATTGGCGTAAAAGTCGAACTCTCCAGGTCGTTTTAGTTGGTACGAAGAGAACGTGTGAGAAAAAGGTGGGAGAGGTGACCACAAATGGTCATCTGCCAGACCCCTTATTTGAGGTTGATGATAGCCGCGGATTGGAAAATCGTACAAATAGGTGAGGCTTCGCGTTTTTGATGTGTAAAATTTCGCTTATTTGCTTACAAAAATGCGTTTTTGATTCGTTGGTGATTGAGATGTGTGGTCATTGTACATAACATATTCAGTTGCATATGCTGCATTCGTACAAGGAAGCTCAACGATGTTTTAGAAAGGCTGAAGCTCTTGGAGAAGAATACGTTACGAAGGAGTTTGAGCGGGAGACACGGGCGACCGGTGCAAAATTGAGCCATGAGCTGGCTGAAGTTAGCGCAGCTATGCGTCAGGTTCTAAATAGACTGCCATCGCGGCCACGACAAAGTTGCTTAAGTAAGCTTAATCACGTATGACGTTGTGGAATTATAACGAAGTTTTAGGGCCAGACTATTATTTCGTGTCTGAAGAAACAGTATCGAAGATACGAACAATGAGAGGGGATAATATCAGAAAGGTTGCGCTTGATCTAGAGGCAAAGGTGTACGCAGACAGACCCGAATACCGGTTGAAGAACGGACTGACCCCATCGACTTTATTAAGGAGGCAAGGAGAAAGCGTTTCCGGTCGCATAGTGAACTCCAATGCGTAAACTTAACAATCGTTTAGTGCGTGATGAAGTATTATGGAATAAATGATGAGGCGAAAGACGGCATGGGCCACTGTGAGGGAAGCTATGAATTCAAGAGCCAGAAGGAGTAGGAGTGCTCGAGCTAGTGCGAGCGGGAGAAATTCTGCTACGAATCGGGCTATGCTCTTCCTATCGACCCCTCCACTGCTGTTTCCACAAAGTCCAACAATGATGTTTTCTGATATTTACGCCATTTCTGATCTAGACTAGTGAAGAATACTAATATTAATGAATTTTCGGTGATTTTGTAATTTCTTGCTCATATTTTTGTAATTTTAAGTGTTTCTCTCCGACCACTTTTAAGATTGTGTGTGTTGAATTAAGGTGGTGTTCGTAATAAATGTGTAGTTTCAATACGTGTGAATAGAAATTTTCGTAGAGCTTGGGTCCTACGTTTCGACGTGATTTCTGTATATCATATGTTTTCCCAATCAGGCCACCTGCCGAGGTGTTGCAAAATTTTTTATTTTAGTCATCAAATTCGCTTTCTGTATGCTGTAGCCGTCACATCGATAGCAAGCTCTACTAAAATAAATGAAAATGGTTCTACCACAGAGAATGGAAGAAACGTTTTTGCCATATTTCGACTCTCATTTCCCTAGTTAGCAGTCTCTTCCATCAAAAACTGATCTCAGAGATGCACGACGAAGGATTGTTTCTCCCACCGCTGCCGGAATAGTCCTCACAACATTATTAATTACCCTATTTTGAAGCTCTAAATCTTTTGCATTTCCGCTTTCAGCAAAGGATTTCTGTACCTTTGATGAACTATAACTTCCTACGACCAAGAGCAAAGGAGCTGAGCTTCCTTCTTCTTATTCTCCTCTTTGGTAGCTTTGAAGCACTGCCAATGGGAACGTTCATTTCCTTCTCAATCACTGTTATCAAGTACCTTAAATTAGACAAAAAAAATCGTCATTTTCTCTTCTTCTCTGCGCTTGCTCGTTCGCTGTGGCTTTATTTGGAAAACGGTTGCGCTTGCAATGTCAAGCATAGTAAGAGCTTTCCATCGATGTGTAACATTATGGAAAATTGAGAGGATCGATATTTTGGCGCTTTCGACGCAGACGAGTCCTGAGATCGCTGTGACTTGACCTGAGCCAGCGCTCCATGGCCCGGATGATGCACGCACCTGGGTGCAAACCCCAGTGGTGCTGCGCTCTATCGAGGGGTAAAAGACAGCGCGATGGGCATTTTTGATATCGGTAGCATTTCATTTTAGGTTGATATAGAAGGTAAGGTTTCTAATATCTTTATTTAAGTCTAAAATTAAGTAGCTCCTGTGACACCTGATGTCTAATTAGCCACTCTTCTATTAGGTTTATTAGGTTTTTCTATTCAGCAAATACAGGAATACTCTATTTTTCTGAGCACACCTGAATATAGCATGAGGCGGCGGTTATTGCAACATTGAACAGCACCCTATTTAATTAATTTTGATATAATTGTGTGCTTAATCCAAATACGAGAAATCTCCACTTTAGGATCGTCGCCGCTCGCTCAGCAGCCCCTCCTATACAATCAATTACTTATGCCGAGTTAGCTCAGGAGAGCTCCTCTTCCGCTTGACAATATAGCTTTATGAGTTAAAAAACTTATCGGTTTATTTACCTCCAAATCCTCCGCTTTTCATCTGCTGTAAAGGATTTTGTTTATGTTAAATGTGTTATAAGATGCATACTACAGGAGCGAAGGAGCTCGTGGCTCTATCACTGATCGTGAATAGCACTACTAGTCACATATCAAAAACTGGCAGCAGGTAGGACTAGATTCCTCCGAAGCAGTCATTTTGTGGTCCGTAGCAGGGGTGCACATTTAACGGTTAACGATTTAACAAATTCAACGAATTAAAGGCATTTTTCGTTAAAATCTGGCCTAACGACTTAACGGAAGTTTTTGGAAATTTAACGAAATTTTTAACGGACTTTTTTCTCAGTGAGTTTATCACATTTGCCCTCAATATTCTAATGTTCTATTCTATTGTTGCAGGTCTCATCCTTCCGATTAGGACCGTTCCTGAGGAAAAAAGACTATTGAAATCAGCAAGAATATTTTAATGTTTTCATGAACTTGTTTTGGAAACAATGCATTCTGGAGGCGCGTGCAGCGCAGTCGGAGGAGGTGCCGATGTCGCGTGCTTCCAACACCGTGTTCTTGGACGGATTTCCCGCCCGCCCAGGTCAACTAAGCCTTCCATCCCTTCGGAATCGGAGAATTGCTAACAGACTTGCCTGGGAAGGATAAAGCGCTTACTTTTTCATCGGCTGGCCACCACAAGTCATTCTATGGCCAAATACGAATTCAAATCGCGTTCATGATATTGCGTAGAAGTAGACTGCTTGGCGCATCCCAAAGGGAATGAGTAACGCCATCCTTTATCCTTATCCCTTAATGCATTTTGGGGCTGGAACTTTCTTCCCCAAGTTCCATGCACGTCAACCATTCCACAAAGATATTGGGCTGACCCCCTCGTAAGATCTGTCTATTCCCACATTGCGCTGCTTATCCCGAAATAGTTTTGCCCGCCATCTGGAAAAGTCGAGACGGAGAGAACGTTTTCGGCTGCTGGGCGTATTTTAAACGATTTTAGAAAACGCTAATAACAAAATTTAGGAAAGCTACTTTTCCTGAACGTTAACCCGTTGACGACGTTTCTCATATTTTCGGAAATGTGGGATCGTGCGATACGATGTCGTTTCACGGTGCCGATGTTGCAGACAATGTACAGGTTGGCCGATAAGTATTGTCGCGATATTTGCGCGCTCCTGTTTCTCTTATATTTTTTTGAAATCGCGTTTCTTTGCGTCCAGGGTTTACGACATTAAATCCAATTTCTTGCGATGTATTGAAATTTTTGTTTGTGGCCTCTTTGCGACCGTACCCTAATCGAGAATCAGTAGCCCGCCTCGCTGAAAGCAGAGAGTCCACCACCGCCATTGCAAGGAAGCCTAGTATTTCATTGAGAACAGTTCAGCAGATCGTCTAGCAGTGGAAGGAGAAAGGGAACGTCACCATAAACGTAAAGTCAGGTCGTCCTCGTTCTGTGAATACAAGGAGGAACCGTGCGATCTTTAAGAAGAGAATCGACAGAAACGACAGCATATCTCTTAACAAGATCGCAAAGAGCCTCGAAATTGCTCGTTGTACTGTCCAGCCAGTTGTTAAGAATGAACTAGGGCTTTGCAGCTATCGTCTACTCAACGGACAGCAGTTGAGAAAGTCAGTCAAGGAAAACCGAGAAAAAAAATGCAAGGGGATGCTACGGCTTTTCTCAGTGCGCCGCGTCGAAGATGTGCTGTGAACAGATGAGAAAATTTTCACTGTCGAAGTCGCCCGCAATGCTCAGAATGATCACTTGCTCCTCAGACCCGATCAAGGACACACTTAGAAGAGAAAGATCGTTACAAAATCGCTGCTTCCCAAAGGACTGAGGTGTGGGCTGGTATCACAGCAAACAAGGAGACGCCGCTGGTTTTCGTGAAAGGAAACGTGAAAATCAACGCTGGAACATACCAAGAAGAGGTTCTAAAGAAAGCAGCCTTTCTCTTCTATGAAAAAAATCCCGAGATGACTTTTAAACAGGACTGGGCTCCTGCCCATGGAGCGAGGACGACGATTGCGTATCTGGACGCCAACTTATCAGGATACCTAACGAAGGATCAGTGGCCGTCCAATAGCCCGGATTTAAATCCCCTCGATTTTGCCACATGGGGATACCTAGAACAGAAGCTGAGTAAGAGAACCATCACCAACTTGGACCAGCTTCGCAGCGAACTTAATCAAGCCTGAGCAGAAATCGACGCCAGCTACCTGCGGCGCACCGTCGACTCGGTGAAGCCAAGACTTGAAGCCTGCGTAAAAGCCAAAGAAGGTCACTGCGAAGCATTCTTGTGGAATCCAATCTATATGTTGTTGGTTATATTGAGGAGTAATAGTTTTAAAAAAATTTCGCGTGTTATAGAAAATAGGACGTTTTTCGCGACGACAATACTTATCGGCCACCCTGTATTTGTTCCACGCAATAGGGACTCGAAATCGTGCGCTCGACAACGTGTTAACATTCCACTGATAGGCTTTTAATTGTATTTTTATTCATTCTTTCTGTTTTGATGGGCTGGTGTCCGCCTGGAGATTATACATGCTCGTACAACAGTCAGACAAAAGAACTGGGAGAGGAGAACTTGGGTACCTGCCTGATCATATAGTTTAAGACGCCTTGTCGGTGTTCATCTTGAATGATAATTCTATATCTGTTCTTCTTCCACACTCTGTAGATAATTTGGTGCTGTAGGCTTGCTTACTTTTCTGTGTTTGTTGATGTTGAATTGTTTATTTTACGTTGCAGTGTTATACTCCATCCCTTGAACTTTAGCTGTTGACCTCTTGAAGTTGAGACGTATAAGGTTTTCCTTAATTTGTTCACTTGAAATAATGGTTTGCAGCTAATTGTTTTTGTACGATATTTAACGATTTACCGAAAATTTAACGAAAATTTTCTGTCAAAAAATTTCGTTAAAGAATTTAACGCACAGAACTTTGTGTGCATCCCTGGTCCCTACTTCGCGTCAAATTAGTGACTTTCTAGTTTTCTCCGACTTGTCCGAAGGATCGGGCTGTTTTTGGCCGCCACAATGGTTTCTTCGGCGATGTTGGCAACGTCGAATTATTTCTTGGTAGCCGTCCCATACGGAGGCTTTGGTCCTGAACTGACTCTGATCTATTTGAAATACCGAAAATCCCTGTAACTCCTTATTGCGGGTGCTAACCGCTTCCTTCCGGCCAAAATTCACAATCTGTCCCTCGTAGTCCCGTGGAGATTGTGCCGCGGATTCGCTCCGGGCATTGAGACGGTTTTTAGATTAATAGCATAGACAGAGCTTGCATGCAGTACAGAATGAAGAATTACATCTTCGACCTAGGCAGCTACCGTTGGAGTTGGAAGTAAAAAATCGCTCACCTCGTTATTTTATTGTCAACAAAGATGCTTCTTGGTTGAGGTGGCTGTAAAATACTTGTTGCCTCTAAGTTAGTAATACTACTGAAGGCTCATTTAACTGTTTAGGGATCCTACGCGGCGGTCATCGTGCTCAACACTTTTCTACCTTAAGTGTAATATTTGTTTATCAAGAAATAGGTCGCCGTTGCATTTATTGCAGTGGCACTGCCAGTGGATATCGCACCGACGTGCGAACCGAGCAAGGGTCGCCGGCTATTGGGCGCTGAACGCGGGGTTGCAGTCAGTTCGTGTCCCAGCTCCGAATGGTATTGGTGCAAAAATGGTAAAATATTGACTAACACGGATTTCAACCGGATTGCACTGTTAGAAAGCTGTTGATGCCGCCGACATCACCACCTTAAGCATTTTTTTCAGGTAGAAACAGCCCGACGAACAAATCAAAGAAAACTGGAAAAAATCGCGAACTTGTAGCTTTGTAATCACTTCATAATGATCACCTCGGATGAACTCGTCTTGTATGTTGCTAATTTTTTAAAATCCGTCTAAGTATACTAACCTATGGAAAAAGTGGGAACACTTTCTCTGCTATGACACGTTGCTAGAACCCATTTAACATCAGGAAAACCGTTTACTGCAAATGAAAAGTGACGGACTTATGGATGAATAAATGGATCGCCTTCCTAGTTCTGAAGGCATGTTTATCACTACTAAAAACTATGTAGCCTTCTTCAGCCAACTCAACAGCACCAAACATTACCATGGAAAGGAGCCCTGGGTGGTCTCATGACGTCCTGAAATGGAACAATCCCTGAAATTGGATCATTAGTGCAAAGGCTTCAAAATTAAGAAAAGTTGTGCTGTTTAATTCCACAAAAATGAGCACCACAAGCTGAATTCATATTTGTCAAGAAAAGTAGAGAAAAGTAGATAATTTTAAGACTTCGCTGAATTTGGTTGATAGAATGCTCGAAGGAACCGCCGCTGGCGGTTTCGGAGAGGTCGTGAATCAATTAGATGAAAATGCTTCACAACTAGGTCATGAGTAGTCAGTAGTCACTGAAGGTTGCTAGAAGCTTACCATTGTGCCACGTAGAGCCGTAGCATTGAGGAAGCTGGAAAGAGTATCTCCCTTCTTCCATGAGACCACCTTACCATGGTACATTGGTGTAGGGGCATGAAGCACAATCGACTTTTCCAAATGTTTGTCAACGACCACCAAGAAAGTGCTGTTCAAAACACGGTGAGTTGTGTTGTTGTTGTTCACCTTCCTTGTTATGGTGACTATAATTCCCTTGTTTTCTTTAATACGACCAGGAAGAGTGATAAGACACTGGGATGTGGAGATTGACTGATAAAGTTTCCGTGCTATCTGACCTCGTTAACAACAAAACCTTGTTGATGCAAACATGAAAACTTAAGTGAACCGCTCGAAATATACACTCCTGGACACTCTTGAAGTGCCTGTTTGACATTTCAAGCTTTTATTATTCATTACGGCAATGGACTAACTTGTACTGTTCTACAAACGTTTCAATACACAAATATGGGCCGGCAGCTCTTTCCAACAAGAAGGCATGAAGCTGAGAAGTTGAGCGGCTACGGTGCCTCAGCCAATGGGCTATCTCGTAAAAGCCTGCAATAATTTACAGATTTATCCGATTGTAAGAAAATGGTTAGACCTTCGAAGATGAGCCCTTTTAAGAAGCAAATCAAGGAGAACAACTTGTACACACACAGCCCGACGATAAATGACAATTATTATTCGCAGCATGCAATGACGAGCAAAAATATATCCGCTTCTGTTTTTTTTAGCATTGCGCATAACTACTTTTTGATAATCAAGGCAGAGAGATGTACTCCTAGAGAACTCTTTGGAAAAATCTTCTCATATAGACAATATTTGTCATCAACTTCAAATGGCTACAAAATGTCCAAAACCCAGTACCAGACTTGATCAGGGAGGACAAGAAACTGAATTGCTCATCGGCTGACCATCCCAAGTCACTGTGCAGGAAGAATACGCATTCAAGTAGCTCCAATGATGTCCGGTTGAAGTGGAGTGCTTGGGGAATTCCGCGAAGGGATTGACCAGAACCGTTCTTTATATTTTTGTGTTTTATGTTTTGAATCGTAATGAAGATGTATGTTCGTGTTTCATAGAAAAATGACTCTTTCCAAAACCTGCAGACGTTTCAAGGCACTACAGAAAGTCAGCCCAACGCTTCGTTAAAAAATGGAATGCTCAATTTAATCAATTAAAGTACCTGATTTTGCAAGTTACGCTACAAGTGCGGTATTACTGTCACTTCCTGTGTACCGTTCATCTCCAGAACGTCGTAAGGATCGCTCCGGAAAGCGCAAATTTCAAAAAAGGAAAAGCGAATTTATATATGGGGTTATCAGCGCCGCTCATCTGCTTCACTGCTGGTTATCTAAGTTCGCTCCTCCTAGCACTGCCAAACATGACCATAACAACTATAAGGGTGAAGTGCCAGCCATTGCCGTCCAGTTGGTACGCTTTCGCTCTCGCTCTTCATAGGCCTCGTATTTTTATAGCCTTGGGGAAAGTTTTTACGTAAGGGAGACCTACTCCTCCAGTTCCCACTTTGGAAAAGTAAAGGAAAAGTCACGTTTAAATTCTTGTTGATCTGTTTCTCATTTGCGCGATTCGTGGTCCCTTAAGTGCTACTCGGAATAAGCCGTCGTCAGAATCTGTATGTAGGGCTCCACTTTGTAAAAATAACTGTTAGGCCATAGAAGCGATTCAAATCAGTTTCTTTAAGCCTCAATCGGCTGGTACCGAGGATGTAAGCTGTTACAACAATGTTTTGTTGCAACCAAAACTTCTAGCGCCGGGAGGGACTCGAACCCGCACCTCCCTCTGACCGGGCGGGAATGCTTTACGCCATTACACCACCGGCGCTATTTGATCAAACGCAACATCCATAAGTTTTGATCGCAACAAAACATCGTTGTAACAGCTTACTTCCTCGGTACCAGCCAATTGAGGCTTGAAGAAGCTGATTTGAATCGTTTCTATTTATCTAGACCTACAGCTTAACTGGTTCCATGCTGATATCAGCGGCCGGCTCATCCCGATAAACGGGTGAGTGCTGATGGGTCCAACGAGGCGTTCGTTCAAATAGGTGGTGTAATGGCGTAGAGCATTCCCGCCCGGTCAGAGGGCGGTGAGGGGTCGAATCCCTCCTGGCGCTAGAAGTTTTTATCGCAACAAAACATCGTTGTTAGGCCATAGTTTTCTTGTTAATACTGTGCTAACACGAAGTTTTCAAGGGGGATCTTCATTCGGCCTAACTTTCCGACGGAATCGTCGTCTTCAGAGGCATGAATGTAGGGTTTTTGGCATGCAATTTACGCCACCGACCGCTTTGTCTGCTCTGTGTGGCATAAATCTATGATCAGTAGTATACGCCTGCAGGTGAGAGAAAGCTCACGCAAGGTCCACCACAACCGATGTCACACTGTGCAGTGATCGTATAACTAGACATTCCTTGACAGCACTTTGGTTGACTGATCGTTTCTATGCACTCATAGCGGTTATTCATTGCTGGATTTCTTCTAAAAAATCCACAGTATTAGCAAGAAAACAATAACTAACTATTATTTTCTTTACAGTTTTGTAGCATTTATATCAGGAAATCAAGAAAACTCTGCCTTGAAAAAGTCATTCTTTGTGTTACAAAATAATCCATCCCCAAGACGATTCTTAACAGTTTTTCAGTCCATTTCACTTTGTGTTTTCAATCCTGCTGATTTCTCTGTGTTGTCCAAGTATTGAATGTTCTACCATCATTTACCACCCCTTCTGGTTTGTACATAGCTGGCTTTGCTTTGTCTTACTCTCGCGAATTTTTATGCGCCTTACTATGTAAGCTGGCTTTGCTTTGTCTTACTCTAGCGAATTTTTATGCGTCTTACTATGTGTAATCCGCTTAATGCGTAGAGCACGTTGCCATTCACGAGAAGGGGACTGAAGCTAAGAGATTCCTACGACAGTGCGGCGTATGCCAGCCGAGTATTCTTTGAGCTTAACCATGGGAGATTGCTAGCGAAATATATCCTTTGCGGCGGGTCGTCCAAGTTTGCGATATTTTGAGCGGGCAACGCGTCTGAGTATGGATGACGATCAAAGGCCGCTCGCCGGGAATCAGAAGACGCGCCGCAAACGTCCTCCGAAATGCATCGGGATTAAGAAGACCTCATGAAGACGTTGTCCAATGTGGGTTGGGTTTCTGAAAACGGGTCAGAAGATGGGCGCGTGTGTCGGGGTGCAGATAGAGTGTCATAGACGTCGTGGCAAAGTGGTGACACGTGATTCGGGACTCCGTGTCATGTGCGTGCTTGACTCTCACTCCGTTTCTTTGCCAGCGTCTAGGTAAGGAACTGCGAGCGGAGGAGTATTATTGCCGTCGGACAGCAAGCGGTGTCGACCTGTTTTCCAATACCGATTAATTTCAATTGTGCTTCTGCAGATCAAGCACCTCGGATTGGGACTCTCATGATCTGTTCCTCGCCATGTAGAGAACGGGACCTTCGAAGGAGGAAGATTGGGATTGTCCCATTCTCGGGGTTTGGGAGCGGAGCATCCATCCTGACGCTTCGCCGCTGAACGGCTGGTAAATAAATAAATGTATAAATAAATGTATGGTGCGAGTGACGTAAAATCTGTATAGAGCAATTTTTGCAAAATTTCGAACATTTCGAACATTAACAGGATTAGTATGATACGAACAATGAGCAGAGCCGGTTTAAGAGACAGTTAGTTAATCAGAGGAGTTCAGTGATTATATTTTTAGCCTTCATGCAGGACTTCACTGGAGATAAGCTTTAAAATTACATCGGTTCTGTGGTGAGAAGAATGCAAAACTGAGGAGTTCTCAGTGGTTGAGTGCTTGCAATTTGTAATAAGGAACAATTCATCTGGCTTTACTACTGAACGATTGAGACTTTAACAACCACTTTGACTCATGTCCTGCTGTTCATTCAAGAATTTAGAAAAAACCGTGAAGCAGTTTAGGCAGTTTAGACAGAACAAGGGTGTTCTCCTTATTCAGGGAGAGTACAGACATCTCTGAATTTCATTAATTGGGCACTTCCTATTTAATGGTTCTTTCCTTGACAGAACCCTCAAACTGTGAATATTAACAAACAAATGAAGTTCGCGTCGAAAAGAGTGCCTCTCGTTCGAGGTGCATCATTTTTCCATTACAGTGCGCATCAGAATGGATCGCCCAAGATTTGGTTACGTGTACGATGAACGAATGTTGGAGCATGAGTGCCACTACGACAGCACAATGGCGGAACGACCACAGCGAATGGCACTCATACACGAGAGGCTGCTTCACGATGGACATTTGAAAGATGCCGTGAAGGTGGGAGTAAGAGAAAGATCCAGGCCCAAGGTCGTTTAAATTTGAATTTGATGAAGATGTGCAATAAAATGGATAGGTCGAACCTTACACTGAATGTTGCTACTTCACGTTTTTAACCTTTGGATCGCTAACACTCGTTCACTTCTCCTCGACCTGGCTTTAAAAGCTCTCTTACTGAACCGTCAGTACCCATTAAGGACACCAAATAAAAATTTTCCTTGAAAAATTGAGTTTTCTCTTTAAGTAGCTGGTTCCAAAAACTTAAAAAGCGTTGCCAATGAAGTCAAGTCTTCGTGTAGACGTAGAGCCTGCATACTACATTTTAAAGGAAAGGACCTGCGCTACGTGTTATAGAGAAACAGAAAGTTCAACTCGTCGTAGAGAAAAGTGGAGAACAAAATTCAGGAGAAAGTTCAATGACGCATCGTGAAAAGTCTTACACGCTCTGAGGACTCTACAAGCAAGCATTGTGAATAGTGCTGTGACCATGTCAATTTTAGTTCACTATGACCTTTTTCTACGGCTAACCATACGTTTTTCTCACAGCATCGGAGTAAGGGATACCTAGATATTCATTCCTTTTCTTAATATTACCTAAAACGGGTGCTATGTTGTCAAACAAAGTATTGGTGAGAAGACTCTGTGGAACATATGTCCAGTTATATACTCTCACATATATATGTTTTGCTTTATAATAATGCTATACAATTTCAAGTAAGAGTCCGTTTTCAGTAATCAAAAGTTGGTCTGCTTGTTGTGCACGACTAGAAAGTATGCGAGCATCTACATACACTCGCTACTTACTACCATCACTAGATTAGTCAAGGCACATCTAACGAGTTCAGATTGAAGCAAGGTTGGCGACGGATGAGGAACTTATGCTCAATCATCCGGGTGACTTGGTGCAGGAACTGGATTCACTAAGCACCGACGAGGAATGCGAGGAATTCTGCAGGTATGCTGCAGTTAAGTTCCGTTGCGAGCCGCGGTCAGCAATGACAATACCTCGCTTAGGGATAAGGAACTGCTATGGCTTTGTCCTGAAAGCGCTAAGGCAGCTCGTGTGGCCGCAGGAGGTTCGATTGAACTCGTCAAGGCGAATATCGAGGGACGGTATGTCTGGGTCGCAGCTCAGTTCCCTGGAGTCGGATGTGTGGAAGCGTTTTATGACCGTTTTCAGAGTTGGCAATTCATTCGCCATCGTGCGGCCGCCGGGGCACCACGCTTTCGGGAGAGTTCCTCAGGGATACTGCGTCTACAACAACGTGGCCATCGCCGCCAAATACGCCACAGACAGACTGGGGCTCAAGAGGGTGAGGATTTCGCAGACCTTGCAGCACTGAGCAGTGCTCCCTGCAGAGCAGCAGCAACATTGGCGTGAGTAGGCGATTGCTCTAGGTGGCCGTGGTAGATTTCGACTACCACGCGGGTAATGGCACGCACTACTGCTTGAGAGGCGATCCGCGTTTCCACTTCACGTCCTTCCACGCGTATCACCACGGTTCCTTCTGGCCGTTCAGCGACGAGTTCAACTTCAACACCAAATCCGGTACCGACTGTTTCTTGCAGAGCTAGCCTGTGATAACTAATCAGTGCTGTTTGCAGAGAACACTCTTATGTTTCCCCTGAATGGTGCCATGAACAGCGAAAGTGACTTCGTCAGCGCATTTCACCACGTCCTGTTGCCTGTGCTCAGAGAGTGGAAGCCTGAGGTAATAGCTGCCTTATATGAGCTCTGTATTGCAACTTCGTGACAAAATTTGCAGCTAATCATTGTCTCTGCCGGATTCGATGCCGGCTTTTTCGACCTTCAACTGGAAAAGGGTCAGGGTGTCAAGGCTCATGGGTTCGTCTTTTACGAAATACTAATTTGTTACACACGTTTGGTTCAGCTTATTAGGTCGATTCTAAACAGACCATTAAGATATAGCAAGAGATCATTTCATGACATTAACTCGTCAGACACAACACTGTATTTTGTGAGCCATATGCAATTTTAAAAACCCCTGTGAGAAAAGGTAATATGAAATTTTGAATGCTTGACAAGAGCATAAACTAGAACATTTACACAAAAGTTTCATTCTGTTGCATAGTTGAAATTAAAATTTTCAGCGAGGACGGTATTCGAAGTTGGTCGGTGGTCGGCGTTGATAAAGCGATTTAATCCTTCTTACCATTCGAATTAATACAGTTGTTTTGGCGAGATGTCCGAGCTTTTATATCAGTGTAAAACACAGCACAGTTACGGAAGACTCCAACTATTACGTGCACTTTGAAGTGGGATTCGTGGTCAGGATAACGATCTAAAATACCAGTCTTTGTTCCAACGTCGGTCGGTGAATTCGTGCTTTTCCATGGAGGATCAAACACTGTTTTCCTTATCGCTTGGCTATTTTTTAGTTTAAACACGCCATTAAAACTTTCCAGATGATATCCCGTGGTAGTCAAAAAATCAAATTTGTAAATCAATGCTACTGAAGTCGCATGCGCGCCACATTCCCCAGTAGCATTGATTTACAAAGTTGATTTTTTGGCTATCGCTTTTTAGAAATGAGTTCCGGTTTCTTTTGCTTACATTGCTCCACAATATGATATTGATCTATCTCTCCGCGGAGCAATGCTCTTTTCGCATACACAATTATTCACTGGTGTGGATCCCATCATGTAGGGCCCACCCCATATTTAATGAAGAAATAACCTATAAGGGAGTGACTGGTTCAGCAGAAGATTCCGGATCCCAGATGTGCACTCGAGAAGTCCCACAAAAAGGACTTGAGAAGTATACGAGGATCTTTGGTGCGAGGACCGTGGACAGCATACATTGTATCCAATCGAAAATCTTCGGTTAGATGGATGATTCAGAGTATTTTCAAAGATCTCGGATTTTCGAATAATTCTGGTAAGCCCAACTTCGCGGTTTCCGAATTCTTGAATGATTCAGATACTGGCAAATTCGCGGATTTTTGGATGAATCCTATCGGGATAGCCCTGGAAAGATGACCACAGAACAGTGCACAAATCGACTGTTGATTAGGTGGATGAGATAAAACTGGATGTGAGTCGGCTGGTACTGCCTGCAGAACATGGCAAGAGTGCTTTCATTCCAACGACAACGAGCTACATGCCTTACGTCTCGGTGAAGAACACGTTGAGAACAGTGTTGAAGGAGGTTAAGTATATCTCCCAGTGGATGGAGACCTTTGGCATGGTTAGAAAAGCGAACTGATTGTTCACAGGGTTGAATTTTCCTAACAGGAAATACCACTACGTTCTCGCAGGCAGGCTTGATGTGCTCCTTTTTACAGGTATCATATCACACTTGTCCAAGAGAAGTTAAGGGCATAAAGTGGATCGTGGGCAGAAGCACACTACCTAGGCTTGATATGTGTCCACCTATATAAGGGGAATACTGAACGTTCCTCTAGACTGGGGTGCTTCAGTGTTATTCAGCTCAAAGTATCCAGCTGGTAACAAGTTGGTAAATTTCGTGGTTTTTGTGGCACCTCTATGGGTTATTTCACTCGCTTCCCCGCTCCTAACGTTGGTTCGAGATAGATAACTTCATGCAATCCACTTTCAAGGCCCAAGGACCGCTTGTTATGCATCCGGCGACCGCCTACAAGACGTGTAGGCGACGTGGATTACATCAGGACAGCATCTCTGACGTTATGGGGCTTGTGTGTGAAGACATGTGTTGGACGTGGAGCAAACATGGCAGTCACTAGTTCGGAAGTCGGTGTCTTGCTTAACAAGAAAGAAGACGTGCACGACACTGGCAACTATCGACGATCTCTGCCCGCTGTCCGTAGTCTACAAGCTGCTCACTTGAGTGATTCTGACTAGGATTAGCAGAACGCTGGACGAAGGACGGCAATGCGAACAAGCAGGATTTCGGAGGGGATTCAGCACGATCGACTACATACACACCATTACGAAGCTCATCGAAGTATCGCGAGAGTAGATGCTGCCGCTGTGCTAATACCTTCTTCAGGTATACCTTCTTCAGGTCGATGGATGTAGTACATCCATCGACCTGAAGAAGGTATTCGACTCCGTCGAAACTGAAGCGGTCGTCGAAGCCCTGCTCACTCAATGCGTTCCTACTCAGTACATCAAAGCCCTTCGAGAGCTGTAAAGTGGATTCACTACCAAGATCTCACCATTCTACAATGACGTCGTCCATCGACGTCAAAAGAGGAGTTCGGCAGATGGATACCATATCGCCGAAGCTCTTCAGCGCCACCCTCGAAAACGTCATGCGCGAACTAGAATGGGAAGACATGGGAGTGAAGGTCGACGACCGGCAACTGCACGATGTTCGCTTCGCTGACGACATCGTGCTCATAACTCTGAGTTTAGTCGGGCGAAGCAAATGCTGGCCGACTTCGATCGTGCATGAGGGAACGTTGGATTGTAGCAGAATCTTACGAAGATGATGTTCATGAGGAACGGACAAGTTTCTGATGCCCCATTCTCGCACAATGGAACGAACATCTCCGAATGCCCCGGCAACCTGTATCTGTATCGCGAAGTCAATATGGTCAACGACCTAGCACCAGAGCTGAGCAGTAGGAAACGAGCGGCTTGGGGAGCTTTCAAGAGCGTCGAAGAAGTCGTGAAGAAGACGAAGAACGTCCGACTCCGTGCCCACCTATTCGACTCTACCGGTCTTCCTGCCCTAACATACGCCTCAGAGACCTGGGCCATACGAAAGCAGGATGAACACGCGATCAGCGTCGCGCAGCGTGGAATCGAAAGGACGATGCTCGGAGTGACATGACTCACGGAAGTGAGAGAAAGCCTACAGAGTTCCGAGCATCGTCGGCGTTCGAAGATCAGAGACGCTGTCACATGGGCCAAGTTGCCGAAAATTAGATGGGCCGGCCACGTAATGCGCTCCGCAGACACCCGCTGGACGAGAGCCGTTACTGACTGGATTCCGCGGGATGTCAAGAGAACACCAGGACGCCCACCAACGCATTGGTCGGACTTTTTCGTGAAAGCCCTGAACGGCCGATATGGCGCTCTTCGTGTCTCTCGAGCGAGGAGGATCCATTGGAGAACTCTGGCACGCGACAGGGGCGGAGACGCTGCTGGCGCCCGCTCGAGCAAGTCGATAATCAAGGAAACGACAGGTGATACAGGTGACAGGAGCTTCCGACCCCTCTTTTTCGCTTTCGTTCGACATCGAAGGGATATCATCATTTCTGCTAGCCATACACTCTGCGTGTGGATCAAACAGAAGATTACCTTCGCACACAGTAACATCTTTGATCATCACCTGGAAGCAGGAAGTAAGTAGTGAAAAGTGAGAGAGAAAGATTAAGAGGGCGGAAGCGGAGAAATGTGGAGGTGATGGATACTCACTCTATGACGTCAATTGCTTGGTTTTCCTCTAACTGCTAATGAATTAATAAGACCTGCGTGTGTTACGAGTGTTAGGACATCCTTTGTTTGCGCTTGCCTTACCATTAGTTGGCTATCGTAAAAATTGAGTATTTTTAACGATTTTAAAGACACAGCAATAATTAATCAAGTAAAGCGGATACCATAACTACTTCCGTTGTTTTGCACTTAGAATCTGACTTGGAAAGCAAAAGCCCTCCTTAGATAGAAACACTGGTTATGAAGAAAAAAATTGAGAACCAATTCCAGGTCATCCCATTAATAAATATTAATCCGAAATTCATATACGAGACCATATGCTGAGATTTCAGATTTGGACACATGGTTCGACTTCTTGATGGGATATGTCCCAATCGAGTTGTTGCCATATTGGAGGGAGGGTATTTCCCAGCAAACTATACCGAGTCGGCTTCAATGATGGTTCGCGGTTTAAAGGTGAGTTTTTCCTAAATAACCATCAATTACTACAAATACAATTGGATACACATGCTACTATGTCACGAACAGATGCCGAAATTATGGTTATTTCTCAAGTGCCCTGCATTTTATAAACATGACATCTGTGCGTGGAAAATAGTTCGACTGTTTAGGGCCTTCCGCTTCCACATCTCAAACTTGGTCGCCTTTCACCTGCCTTCAAAGAGATGCTCTGGAACAACATTGTTTATCACTCGGAGCAGTACGACCTCATACGACAGTGGCTTGAAAGTCTGCAAGTCATGCAGGTAATATAACTGAGCTGCTCTTGGCATTAGCTTCTGGGAACAAGGCACCGCTAGGGTCACTTTCTGTAAAGGTGTCCGGCTAGCAGCAGGGTTTACGGCATCCGTCATGCCACCTTTATCAGGGCGTCAATAGACTCCGATGAGGAGCCGTAACTGGGTTACTGTAAATATCACCGCGTAATCGAAATAGTGCAGAATTCATACACTATCGGTAAACTAGTGAGAGCGACGCTAATCCGATAATGGCTCACGCTAAACTGCGCGCTGCACAAAGAAAGTATGTCAGCCCCAGAAAGACATCCGAATGTGGCCACGCGTGGCGGATTGTGATCATCCGAGTGCCCGGATATCATCGCGCGTTGGATGTATGCACCCTGCACCCCTTAAGGGCCACTCGCCCTGCTAGCGTGGTTCCAAGCGTGGTGGGATAGACTCCAGACGGAAGAGTCCGGCATTTTCTGTGCCTTCTTCCGCTGTCGCAGAACAGAGCACAAATTGGGATAAAGAAGGGCTCCGGGATGTCAGACGTGAAAAAAGGGTCGTGCGCCAAAACTGCGGTCGTGGGGAGTCAGTTGCCCGGAGGCCATACGCACCCGACTTTAGATATTCTGCCCCTCGTTTAATAGCTAAAGGTGCTTACGTCTCTAGTGTTACTTTTATTTTTGCTAGGTCATTCAGTCAGTTCCTTTACGTAATGTGGTAGGTTCCACAATGGAGAAAACCTTTTGTAGTTGCAAATAAGACACAGGATTTCTTTAATTTATTGTGGAAAAAATATATTCAGTATTCGAAAGGCAAGCATTTTGTACTACTGATTTCAGGTCAAACACGGTCTCGCAGCATATAAGGTTCGACCAGACCTTCATCTTGGAAAAGGTTCGATTTCGTTTAGCATTTATGCGCGGTATTTCGTAAATACATATCAATTTTATGAGTTCGAGAGTTGTTCGAAGAGACAAAGAGAGCTCGCGCCGTCCGAACTCGCGAGTGGTTTCCAACGCTGACTGCAGAACAAGAGAGGCGCTGCAACAATGCCATCTCGGATTATGTAAAGGTTTGAAATAGAAGTGAATGACTAATTGAACTACCTTATGCAGCGTTCTTTGACGTACTCCAATGAGTATCGCTGATCGTGTGTTCTATCTGCCATTTGGTAGCATCCACCTCACTCGTCTCTCTAGACTGTCATCAACAACCTAGTTGTACCATCTGTAAAAGATTAACAACTATAATTTTAGTAAATGTAAGGACTTTAGAAGAAATAACAAACAATCAAATAGAAGGTTTCGCAAAGGTGATCCATCGCTGTTCAAGAAAGCATAACTGCACCGCTTAAATGTTTGCTTAAATGCCTCCCACAGATTGCTCTAGGAAGCCTATGAATCCTCAACATTCTGCAACATTGCCCGAAAGAGCTTATCTCATGGTCAGAAACGTACCTTTAAATCAGAGTCTATCGCTGTTTTTTGTTTGCCATCATTTTACCCAAGGTAGGCTTCAACCCAACAATAAATAAATAGCTTATCCGAGGCAAGCATTTTCTGTAAAGATTCTTTCTCAAAGAAAAAGTGTTTAGAGCTACGACTACTCAACTGAAACAGGAATTCCAAGTGAAGAGTTCCTGCTTGAACAAATGCTATGGACAGAACGGTCTCACATTGAGGCCTTCGCACACAGCGCACCGATTTGTTTGCACTTTGTCAATTCCTTCATTAATTTCAGTGAAGGTTTGCTCTTTTTCGTCCCTATCCTTTTAAGGAGAAATCCACCAACAGTTCTCATTTTCAGGACGTCAGAATTCAATGATGATCTGCGACAGAGAACTAATGAATCTCCATAGCGTGAAGGTTCCAGGGGAAAACTTCCACTTTGCCCGCGAATGAAAATGTCATCCGTGGAACGACGAGGAGTTAGCACATAATCATGTACATCCATTGTATTAGCATATATTGTACGATGGATCATATGAATGAGTTGCCTCTAGTTATGCTACGATCACCAACTATTAATCAGAAAAAAAACGATGAGTTGACTAAAAATCGAATGAGTTTTGATGATGGCTTTGACAGGAAAGCCTGTTTGTTGGAGCTTTATGATGAGCTCGAGTTTTAAGCAAATTTATGCCGTCAACAGCCGTCAGGGCCTTCTGAGTTATAGTACTAACCGCTAGCAGCAATAACAGGTTATCACTTCATCGGAATCCTAGCCGGCCAGTCCTCGGCTCTCCTTGCACTAGGGCAAGAACAACTTAGGGCACACCTTTCTGCAGTGAAATTTTCGCGTGGTGCGCATGCATTGTTTCACTTACGTGATTTTTCACAGAATAACCGTTTGTTGCAGAAATTTGTTGAACACAGCCTTTATCGTTTTGATATGGCACATTACGATAGCAAAGAAAAATGGATATGTAGATTAATGGCAGGAGTGAGATCTTCTCAGATGTCTTCTATCTGTTCATCTACTTATTTATAGTATTTACTGTACACGATGGTGCACTGCAATGCTAACGAAATCGTCAAACAAAAAATGACCGTTAAGAAACACAGTACAGTGAAGAACCGATTACATTCACGACAGAAATCTTCCAAGTTTTGTCGCATAACTGACTTCAAATGCGGAGTGGTACTTTGTTGAGAGGGACATCTCCTAACCCATGCCCCTTGCTGCAGTTTTTATAGAAGCTAAATTGCCGAATCAAAGCAACCATTTGGTTATATAGCGCTAGGAGCTGCTTTCCGGCTTGACAGCATGACGGTAGATTTGCGAGTTTTATGTGAAGAGAACTTGAAAATATCCACTGCGATCTGTTTTCTGAAGTAATTAGGGGGCTTCAAATTGATTGGGGGGTGCGGCCTTTGAGTGTTGATTTCAGCATCGTTAACTTATTGTAGAAACGTTGTCGATGAACGCTTTGTCTTCAATGAGCGTTGAGAAGCGTTCCCAGAATCCTTGAAACTGTGCTGAAACATGACAGGTCGATTTTACCCAGCAGTGGGGCGTCAACAATACATACATCTGATTGCATCTGTTATACATCGGATCTCGAATTGCCGTCAAGGGAGGTTGGAGAGACGCCTGCGCGATAGAACTCTGTAGTTGAGTGTCGAGGTTGGAGAAATTTAGGATAGTAAATAGATGGAGTTTATAAGTTTCCTCACTGGTATGGATCCTGCAATAAAATGCTAACAATCGCACGTATGATTGCCATGATGCGGAGCAGACGATTGCCGGTTCTTCAGTGTCCATGTTCTCCAATGATGTGCTGGACAACAATCGTTTTTTCTTAGCTTTATTGAATCGTCTTTCCTGTACGATTAAGGAAAGAAGAAGGATAAAATTAGGTCACTCTCATACTTTGTATTTATATACCTCTTGGAGTTTTTAATTTATATACCTCTAAGAGTTCATATCAGAGCAGGTGTTTAGATTCATTCATCATCCGAGATAAGTGCCTTGAACAAAAAAGGCTCTTTTCACCTATGCTTGCATCGATCCGAAATGGTCGTTTTCATTTTCACGTCCTATTTCGAAAATTCCGTCGATTTCGGTAGGTTTTGGATTTTCCCCTGGATAAAAGAGGATGGTCGGGTCAGGATCACCGATTTTGCTCAAACTTTGCGAACCGGGGGATGCTTATTCAGGGTTCCAAACACAATGCCAAAGTCCATTTGGCCAATTATAGCAGGAGACTACTCATCCCGATAACTGAGGGTGATCGGTGATCTGACCCGACCGCCTTCAAACGGCAGGTACCCTACCGAAATCGACGGAATTTTCAAAAACAGACGTCGGATCCGTAATCAGCGCACCAAATAACCCTCTAGTTGAGATTGAACGAAGTTTGGACAAGGAAATTTAGCCAATTCTGGAGACGTCGATTTTATGTTATCGTTCGTCTGCCGCGCGCGGCCTAAAACGCCTACGTCTTCCATGCGAAATTGTCAGAAAATCTATATTTCGAGAATTTGTCGAGATTGACACCGCTCGATAGAGCTTTTTGAGCTGAACAGAATGCCACTATTGAGAGCGTTGAAAACTGAAATATGGGCGAATAAGGGCGGAAGAAACTTCGCCGCTGCCATTCGACGCTCTAAAATAGCAGTTGGGGCTAGAACACTTTTGTCAGCTGGAGAGTTCTGGGCACCACATTGTGAAGTAACTTAACCGTTCTGCTTGCATACACATTCGTGGGCCGTTAGCTCGCCGTGTCATCCCACAGTGGTCGACCGAAAACGAAAAAGAAAAAACTGGGTCGCACAAGCCTCACCTGCATTTTCGCACCGCTGTAACTTACAAAGTATTTACTTACTTACTTTTTTGCATATTTATGAGCTAGACCGTTGTGCTTTAATGTACTTCAGGAACCTTGTGCTGCCTACAAAACCGTCGAGCTGCAGCCGGAAAAATTCGCACTTGACAGAATTATTACGCTTCGAACATGCTCGCGAGTGCAGATTTGCGAGTGGTTGCGCCCATTTGATTCATAGGTTCGATTCTATATGCACTGTTCACGGCGCCAGTTAAAGGCAAGGTGGACATTCTTAGAGCAATTCCTGAGTAGGATGGCTGGGAGTTTCTCACAAGCTAGCTAAACCCTCACTCTACAAGCTGTCGTGCCGACTCAGTTAATAGGTTTGATTCTATATGCATTGTTTACGGCGCACTCCAAAGGCAACTGTACAGTTTAAAGACCTCCGCACACTTTTTCAGCGAGCGGAAGGGGCGGACGGCGAAAACGATGAGTCATGCCATCGAAGACGAGTTATGACCAGGGATGTGCGGAATTTCCGTTTCCGTGTTCTGAATTCCGGTTTCCCGCCATTTTGAGCTCTTCCGTTCCTTTCCGTGTTTCGCCTGTTTTGGGACCGGAAGGCTGAAACGGATCTGTTTCTATTGAACACAATCAGTACATCAATTAAAAAGAGTACTCCTTCATATAATTGTGAGAGAAATACTGTTTGACAACTCTAGTATTTATTTTCTTGAGATTGGTTAGACTACAAAAAAAAAACTCAAAATGGCAAGGACTGTATGCAAGGCAAAATTAATCTGTCACAAAGGCTATGAATGCATTGCATACTAATAAAATGCACTCAACATTTGAATGATCATGAAATTCTTTTCCCACTAGTTGCAAATTGAATCTGTCTCGGCCGTCGTCGTGAGCGGTCGATATACGCACGGCTCCCGTCGCTGCTCTGCCTACCTACTACCTCAGCCATCTTATTTACGTCGAGAGCTTCTATTCTGAGTTTTTCTCATCTTCAGCGTGTACCCTTGTGGCGGGGTCGAAGTTATAACTCAAGTATTCTCTATTCAAAGCCACCGCGTAAGGTCATATCTTGTGTTTTCGGATTTGGTGCGTTCCCGTTCAAGATCGATTGCACTGATTTCGCCAGATCAACATCTAAAGCGGTGTGGCGGGGAGTGTTTAAAATGGACTGGCGGGGAGTGTTTAAAATGGATGGTTCAGTCGTTCTTCTATAAGGTTTATTGAAAGACAGAGAAGCATAAGGCATTCCAGTCCTCCAGAGGTTGGGCGTGAGCCCGAGAGCCTGAAGGCGAGCCCCACCGAGAAAGAGTCTGTCCTGAGCTTTCTCCGTCAGCTTAAGTAGGCGCCTGGAGGGATCCGCCCGAAAATATGGTATGGTGAGTAATCACGACACTCCGGCGGCCAGAGTCGTGTACCTATGTTTTTTGCGAATTTACGACTACTACTCAGCCTACACCCAACCGAAAGCGTGGCAGCGAGTCCTCGCGATCATTGGGGCACAGCCTTTCGTGCCATCCATCTGCCGAGAGAACTAAGCGACGCTAGATCCTCACAGTTGGCTTTCGCACGTTTTACGAAGTAAGACGAGTATTTTTTTACTGCGACTCTGCGGCCCACGAAGTGTGTTGTCACTCATCTGCCACACAATGAGCGAACGGTATGAACCTCTTTTGCCTATATCAGAAGGCTCGAACAGCAGACTAAAATCTTATCTACGTGCTAATCACCGATAACGATATGCAATCGACCTCTTTGGGTTAAGTGACATGTGACAACAAATACACACGATGCAACATGAAACAATTACAAAACCACAGAACAGAAGACGCTCTCTTCATCGATGCGAAGGTCTTGGTACTTCAACCCAGTGCCAGTTTTCTACGTCGTTGAGTTTATGATTCATCGATTGGTTGCTGGAATAAAGTAAATCACTGTAATCTGTGTTGTGCGATTACGAGAACAGAGACTGATGAGTGCGATATCGATTTACGATGAGCTCATCTTATTGATTCTAATGGTTATCTACGGGTCAACTGATGGTGATCGCGTTGCGCAGGTAAAGGCAAGCGGCATAGGCGTTATTGGAAGCGTCTACAAAAGTACATAATTCGTAACGGTTAACAGGGTGTAACGGATGAAGTCGGCGGTTTATCGATTTTGCAAAATTTTCGGCTTCCGAACAAATGGCTTTCTACCGTGTTTCTTATGCGGTGCCCTTAACCCACAAAGTCTGGAGAAATATACGTGCTGGAATCAGCAGTGGTATGAGGAATCCTAGTGGATCAAAGGTAGAATGGATAGCTCGAAGAATGCTACGTTTCGAAAGGTTTTCTTGATCCTGCAACTTGCATTTAATTAGTAAGAGATCCACAGTAGTATCCCAAGGTATGCCAAGGAGTTTTATGATTGCGCTATTCGATTTGTCTGAACTTGCGAAATGAGACCTCCCATACTCATTGTTAGTTGCAAATTCACGAAGGTTCATCGACATATCATCGAATATCCTTTTGCTATCATATTTAGAAATTGCCTCCTCAACATTATCAGCGGGCAAAATCATATTATCGACGTAAAGATTCCTAGATATCTCCGAGGACAAGATTTATCGAGAGCCGAACGTGGAATGTTCTCCGAGGACAAGGTTTTGTTTTCGTTACGATCGAGCATAAACTTTATGGACATGGCTAGAAGAGCAGGACTTGTTATAATTCCGAAGGGTACCCTGGTAAACCTGACTTCTCTTATGTTGTTCGTTTCTGGTGGTTTGCTAGGGTCTTTAAGCCATAGGAATCAAGTCGCATTACGTTCCGATTCCTGCAGATGTATCATATGAAACGCCTTTTCTACATCGCCGATTACGAGGTGGTTACCGAAACGGATTCTAATTAGAATACCTAATAAAGCCGGAAGTAAGGTTGGCTCTTTGTAAAGTACATCATTGAGGGAAAGCTGACCGACACGCTTAGAACTGGCATCCAAAGCTATCCTTACTTTCGTTGTTGTACTGGTAGGTTTCAGAACAGCTTGATGAGGAATGTAATACATGGGGCAATCATCTGAGTTACCAGCTTGAAGCACGTCTTTGAAATATTGCGTTTCAATTGTTCTTCGATAATTTTGCAATATGCCGGCCTTACATCTCTTTTCGATTGTAAAGAGTTGTAAAGCTGATGAAGTCGACTAAACGCAATTTTGTAATTTCTATCGAGTTCCTTAACAAAAATGTGCTTATTCTTGATTTCGATAGTTGTTTCAAAATCGCTTGATTCTCTTTCGACTCCGAGATGGGGTCCGTTATTCCGAAATTCTCAAGGTCCCACATCCAGGATAAGTCTGGGTTATCGTTTCTGACATTAGCGATCGTCATGTGAGTGTCGCTACAGAAGCAATGCTCTGAATGCGTAGAACAATTTTCCGAAGCAGATACTATGTGGCCAAAGAGCGTAGGAATTGCGAAAATACCAGATGGGAGACGAATGCTGGCTTCGTTAACGCTGATGAAGTCGTTATAATAATCAATTCCGAAAAATAGCTCAGGAACCACTTCAATATCAGAGGAATTAAGCAGAATAGGCTTGATTATGTTAGACGCTGGTAGATCAAGATCCGATTTTGACAGGCGAGGAATGATAATTTTTTCAGTTATGGTATTTGTTGTTAACGGAGACGTAGTAACTAACTCTCCGTTCTCACCCAATACGTTTGCAGATACTCTACGACATGGATTTTTTATTTGAGTTCCTCCAAATGTGGTTAGTACATAGTATGACTCGCTAAAAGATGCTAACTTCAACTGGTTGGCTAAAGCTGCAGAAATAAAGCTTCGAGTGGCTCCTGTGTCAAAGAGAGCATAGATCTGGCGACGTTCCCCACTAATAGGGCTACATAAGGTCACTTTTGATATCATCAAGCGCGACGAAGAATCCCAATTGATGTTGACCCTGTTTAGATCAATGACTTCTTCAGTGTTGACTAAATGGTCTTCTGAGTCCGAGTTGCACCTACTGACGGAGATGATGGCCATGTTAGAGTTGCTACGAGGACGTCTACACACCGGAGTGGGAATTCGTACCCGAGCTAGATTCCCGTTTTGTGGTTTACCTGAGTCGTTCATTTTCCTTTGCCTAGGAACGGAATGCTAGCTGGACGAAGTCCTTCTTCTTGACTTGGAAGATGACCTTGGAGACTTACTTAATCGTCTGCCTCTGCTTTGTTGTCCACAGTAGAAACATTGGAATAGCTACTGTGATTACGTCTAAAGGAACGTCGCGGCTTTGACTACGACTTCTAGGAGTAGTTAAGTTACAAAGAACAGTGTTATGCGGTCCCTGACATTGGCGGCAGCGGGGTCTGCTGCACGCATTACTGCGATGTTCTGTGGAAAAACACTTAAAGCATTTTTGCAAGACCCGAATACGTTCTCTGCGCTGATCAATAGATCTATATCTATTGCAGAATCTCAGTTTATGTGCACCTTCACAGGCTGCACATCTATAGCGAAAGGTTGACTTTGGACTCGTTAAGAAAACAGTTGCTTTAGCGAGGCTTGACTCCATTTTTGACGTATGCACCTGCGTTATCTCCTGCTTCTTAACTATGGTGCGAATTTCCTCCATAAGTCTCTCCATACTCCAGCTACAGGCATCGTCGTATTCCCTTGACAGAAGCTGCTGCTGTACACTAGAAGGGAATTTATGGCGAACCTTAGTTTTATATTCAATGGCATCAATATGATCTTCGACACGGGAGAAAGGCGTGATTATAGCCATAAGGTCATTTAATGTAGCTCTTAAATGGAAGAAATCTTCGGTTGATTGGGGGATTTTTTCGAGTTGATCTAACAATAATTTAACGGTCACGCCTTCGTTGTGAATCTGTTCCTTTAGTTGTTTCACAGCGTCGGCAACGCAGTTTCCCTTCGTGGAATATACTTTAAGGCTCTTGCTGCTTTCCCTTTACATTTGTCTCGAAGGATTGTAAGTTTTTCGGCTACCGAAAAGGGCTGCTTATGCACAAGTTCTAAAAAGATTTCCCAAAACGCTTCAAATTCCGTCGGGTTGCTGTCAAATTCTGGGATCCGTAATTATTTTTGAACCAATGTGATAGAATGCCATACGTTAGTGAATCACATTGGGATGTAACGAAGAAGAAAAGGCGCTAAGTGGTCCGCAATGCGTTACCTCTCCACCGGTATTACTGGTATTTCGTCTTTCTAAGTTGTCAAACTCATCTGAGTAAGAAATTAGCATTTCCTGCAGAGAGAGCTCGGTTAATCTCAGCTCCAAACATTAGATTACGACATAGGCAGTTTCGACTATGCTAATCCCTTCCGCTGTTCCCAGTAGGAAAAGAAGTCTTCCTTGGTCCCACTAGAGCTCATCTGTTCTTCGTATTCGGTTTTATTCAAAAGAGCTTCTCCGTAGATGTCCATAACGGTGTCCAACTTCATTTCCAGTTTACGTTTCCAGATAACGGAGCTTACTAGGGACCTTTGCGTATAAAAACGAATAATTCCTCACGAGAACCAGGAAACTGCCACCCTTCTTTATAGCGTTCACAATCTTCCAAAATGTGTTTTACGTCATTAAGGTGTCTAGTTAATCTCTGTTTTACGACTGCTAAAGTTGCCTTCCCCGATGACATCAGAGGGGTTGTTAAGATGTTAAAAGTAGACGTGGATTACGAGTCTCTACTCTTGATACTATACTCTTGATATTCGTTAGGATGATCCTTTTCGAACAAATGACGATGAACTACGAACACGAACGCGATGATAGACAAAAGGATGACCACGAAGTATGTCAACTGTAGGATGTGAGCATGCGCCGCGGCGGGAAAGGTTCTTATATATCGGATTACAATTGATAATGGAATGTGCTCAAGATGCTCGATGCTTAGTAAACATTTCTGCGCGCGGTGTATGACCGTCGCGGTTCACATACGGGACTAGGGTTACTGCAGATTTGTCGCCTAGGTAGCGCGCGGAAAATTCTCAGGAATTTACACCTCTGAACTGCACAGGATTTCGAGGTTAGACATGTAGTCACACAGAGCTTCTTGTATTGCAAGTTTGGTAAGTCTTATACTAAGGTTATGCGTGACATTGCAAGCATTCATAATGGTGAGCGTTCCGTTTCGTCTTTCCTAGTAAGCCTTAAATTCATCCGTCAGCGTCCCAGAGCTAACGGAAGCACCCAGCTCCATGTTCTGCAAAAGTGCAGACGTTTCTTGATAAATTGAATTGATAGTATCGATTTTAATTTTAAGCTTGCCAATGATAGTGCATAGTTCGAATCGCTTAGTGTAGATGA
Organism: Heligmosomoides polygyrus bakeri; assembly: GCA_947359475.1. Classification (NCBI taxonomy): domain Eukaryota; kingdom Metazoa; phylum Nematoda; class Chromadorea; order Rhabditida; family Heligmosomidae; genus Heligmosomoides; species Heligmosomoides polygyrus. The sequence goes on from OX375866.1 coordinate 80,025,394, forward strand.
AACGGTACCTTTCGTTGAGGTCATTCGGAAATTCCCATCCCAAGGAGTACCTATCGCAGTCGATTACGATCCGCCAGACGCTGTTTAGATGGCGAGTTATTCTTTGCTTTGCGTGCTCTACGGTCCTTTCTATTCTTGACATGGCGTTGCGGATTTTAAATTTTATGAAGCTCAACAAAAGGGCGACGTGAAGTAGTTAGTGATGGAGCAGGTTAACAAGCGAACAACAACGAAACAGAGGAAGAAGAAGTGAGGAAGAACTCAGGCCGGATAAAGAGATCAGCGAGGTGAAACGGACTTTATATCCCTCGCCTGTATGAAATGTGCGCGGCTCGAATTGTTTACAATGTACTGTAGATTTGTGGCTGCTGCCATAGAGGAATGTCCGTGGATGAGATATGGGGCTTTGTTTTGCGATAGGACCCCGCTTCAGCTAGCAAGTGGGTTCAAAACTCCACGAAGCATTTATCGTGATGAAACCATTTCCACCTTAATCAGACCAGTACTCCAACACTTGTACTACACATTAGTACGTGAAAATGCATGCTAATTCACAATTAGCCGCAAATTACAAGTGTCCACAATGGATCCCTTGACTAGTGCTCTGGGGACTAGCGACCCTCGTGCACGAAAGTTACCCAAGAACAACACCGTTCAAAAAAACGTTCCTTACTACCGTAAGAAGTAGGGTTGAATAGACTGATGGTACAAATATGTGTTAAGGAGTAGCTTATTTTTTAGTTGCCTTTTTCAAGAGATCGTCAACCCAACGGTTGAGAGTAGGGTACTGTCGACAACGGGATTTTGACTATTTTGTTCTAAATGGTGCCAAGGTTCGTTCGAAATCCTCCTCTTGGTGGGAGATTTGAAGGCGATGAAAAAGAACGAAAGTGGTAGTGGGTGAATCCCCGATGCACCGTGTTTAAAATGGTGCATCGGGTATTCACGCACTACCACCTTCGTTCGGTGATTCAGTGGTAGAATGCTCGCCTGCCACGCGGACGGCCCGGGTTCGATCTCCGGCCGATGCACCATGTATAAAATGGATGGTTCAGTCGTTGTTCTATAAGGTTTATTGAAAGACAGAGAAGCACAAGGCATTCCAGTCCTCCAGAGGTTGGGCGTGAGCCCGAGAGCCTGAAGGCGAGCCCCACCGAGAAAGAGAGTCTGTCATGAGCCTTCTTCGTCGGTTTATGTAGTCGCCTGGAGGGATCCGCCCGAAAATATGGTATCGTGAATAATCACGACACGGAGCAATAAATTTTCGCTTTTATCTCGTTGCCACCTTGAACGGTCCTGAATGCATTATCGAGGGTCCCTCCCACAGATGAGTTAATTCAGAGAAAACTTCAGTTAGAGGAACGTTTAGAGCAAGAGATAGAGGAGAATTCACGTCTTAAGAAAGAGATTGAGTCAGTGAAAAGTGCGCTTTCGTCTTCAAGCAACGAAGCTTTACCTCATCGAGATTCTCTAAATCCTTCTCATAGTTCAGCTCCTAATTTTCATTGTGATTGTAGTGACAGAAAGGAGATGTTACGACCAGTAGTGATCTCTGGCATAGCTGAATCCAAAGGCCCATCCTCTACAGCTCGTGTTGCGCATGATTTTGATTGTGTGAAGAAGATTTTTAAATTCCTATCCATTGATTGTTATCCTGATAATGCTTCTCGAATGGGTAAGCTTAATCCAGCTTATCCAAGTCTTCTAATGGTTGTTCTTCCATCAACGTTCTTCAGGAATTATATGTTAAGGAAAGCACACACAATGAAACACTTTCCCGGGAATACACTTTTTCGGGAATATTCATACGCCCATCACTCCCGAAGCAGGAACGTGATCGCTTGCGTGCTGAACGACAACATAGGAGCTCTGCTGCTTCGGCTGTAAACAGTGCTTCTCAGTCTGCTGTCAATATGTAGTTCTACCTCTGCGTTCTTCTTCCATATTCTACTTCAGAGAACCCTGCTATCTCGCCGGTTGCAAATGATGCTTCTATGTGTATTTCTCCAACATCTGTTCCACTAACGAAGTCGCTAAACCACTAGATGTTCCGCGGACTTCAGTCAGCGGGTTAGTTTGCCTTTTACCCAATGTTAGGTCCTGGCAAAAGAACGATCAGTGTTTGGTGTACTCCATGATCTCCAGTGACGTTAGTGTTGCAGCCGTAACCGAAACGTGGTTGAATTCAAGAGTGAAGAGTGAGTCTTTCCTTACAGAGCTATGTTCATCTTATACGACTCTTCGTTGTGATAGGAACAAGGAAAAGGAGGAGGCGTCGCTCTTATAGTTAAAAGCAAACTTTTCCAGACTTGGTTCTCAGTGAAAGCGTAGCAAACGGCTATGAAATCATTGCTTGTGATCTACACTTCAATGGAGGGAAGCATCGCTTTATAGTTGCTTACAGGCAGCCTAGATGTGCTTCTACACTTAATGAGCAACTTTATAAATGTATTAGTGACCTTTCAGCTTGCAACAATCCTTGTCTCCTAATGGGTGATTTCAATTTTCCCGATATACTGTGGAGACGAGATCTTTCGTCGATTTTGTCTACGTCACACCCTTTTCTAGCATTACTCTCTACGCACAATTATGCCCCTCATATTACATCTTGCACAAGAGGGAACAAGGTTTCAGACTTGTTGTTTAGTAACGAGCTAGGAGTCGTAAATGAGGTTGATATAACTTCACCCTTGGGGACTAGTGATCATGCCACCATACTTTTTCACCTCAACGCTTCAGTTAAATGTGAGGAATTTATTTACCGATATAATTTTAAAAAGGCAGCCTTTCTATGATTGGTGCTACCTAGATTCCGTTGACTGGAAAGGTTCTTTTCTTTGTTCGAAGCATGTTGATGACATGTATGAAACCTTTCTCTTCATTCTTAGGCACACTATATCTATTTTTGTGCCTTTACAAAAACTCCCTATTTCTAAAACTAAGCTACCTGGATACCTTGATAGGTTGTGCAAAACTAAAGCTGAAGCTTTCAAGAGAGCCATGGTCGATAATAGCGTTGACCAATGGAAATGTTACAAAGTTAATGTTACAAGTGATCTGTTTGACAAGAAGCTAACGAAATTCAACAAGTCGGTGAAGAAAATGGTCTTAGAATCTGGAAACAAATCGGCATTTTACAATTTTGTAAACTCCATGATAAACAACAAGAAAGCGGTCTCCCCTTTGCATAAGGACGATGGATCGCCCGTCGTTTTGGTTATGGATAAAGCGGAGCGTTTCGCAGATTTCTTTGAGAGTGTTTATGTTAGTGGGGAAGCGGATGAGAATACACTTAACTCAGGAAACAGCTTTCAGAGAATGCAAGACTCAGTTTGGTTCAGTAGAGAAAAAATTGGTGATCTTCTCTCTAAGTGGCCGAGTTCCTCGTCCAAAACACCAGATGGTGTTCCATTTCCCTTCATCGAAAGGGTGTCCGCTCATATTTCGACTCCTTTAGAATTCTTGTTTAACTTAATATTTTTTCGTGCTGAAGTGCCTAGAAAGTGGAAACATTCTTTTATGACCCCTACACCAAAAAGGCCTCCGTATAATAATACGAGTAATTATAGGCCAGTAAGTATTACCTCAATTTTCTGTAGGCTTTTTGAAAAAATTCTCAAGATGTGTATCGCTAATCATTTGGTGATCAAATCGTATTTTCTCTCATGGGTTCAAGAAAGGAAAATCGACAGAAAAACAGTTATTAGAATCTCTTGATGATTGGACTTCGGGTATAGATGACAAGCGTTATGTGGATGTGATCTACTTTGACTTTGAAAAAGCATTTGATAGAGTCTCCCATAAACTACTTTTATTAAAGTTAAATCACTTTGACTTTGCAATAGTGAAGCTCGACTTGGTCAATTCTTTATTGACAACGTTTCGGGCTATAAGCCCTTCTTCAGGTCCAAAAACACTTAATATTTCACATCTCTACAACAACACTTTACAAACAAATAGAGAGCTTTACGGACAGACCTGGGAATCACAGGGAGGAGGAGGGGCCAGGGATGTTCAGTGGTGCGTTTGGCCGGAAATGAAGCGCAATATTCCTCGGGCTACTTATATGTCTTAGTGGGCAGTGACCGCTCTCTCATATTTCCATGTCGCCATCATTGTCAGTCGGTCACGCCGCGTACCCTTATAGGGTGATAAGCCTCATTGCATTCTTCATTTCATCTCTACGATTTATTGGTGGTTCCCTAGTGCTTTATCTCCAGCGCTTCCTTGATCTTCCTCTCCACCGGATCTGTCAGATTCCTGTGGAGTATAGAAACTCGCAGTTGCGGCAGCGGATCACGTGCGTGCTTTAGGGTGCGGTGTTTCGAGATTGGATTGTCTGAGTAGCTTTGAGGGCTACGCAGAGCTCTCAGATGTTCATCCATTCTCTTTCCTAGTGGCCTTCCTGTCTCGCCAATGTAGAATTCTTCGCATGATGTGAAGACCACTTTGTAAACCACACCACTAATGTTGCACACTTTGTGTTCTCCTTCACAGATCAAACAATCTGTCCTTTCTCACTGATTCTCATATAGACGCGAAGCTGTAAGTAGGCGTCGTAAAGACGGCGGTGGTCGGAAAATGAGGCTTATAGGGAGCCCAGATCGTTTTACGATGCGGTTCACGTCCAAAGCAAAGGAGTCAGTGATGAAAGGTATGACTAAAGGAGTGCCGCCAGGTGATCGTTGAGGTTTCCAACAACGACATTCCCTTGAGCCATATCCGTTTTGCCGTAGAATTTCTCTCACTTCATTATCGACTTCTCTAGAGTTCGTAGATGTCAGCGCAGTATACGTGGCTATCATATGATGAACAATATTCTGTTTCATATACATAGGATGGCAACTCCTTGCATGCACAAGAATGTTATGAGATGCCGGTTTCCTATACCACATACTACTTACATGACCCTCTGATATTCTTACTTTCGTGTTCAGAAACGGGAGAAATCCATCTGGTCCTGGAGCTTCTGATGTTAGCTTGATCGTTGGAAATGCTGAATTCAGCCGTCCAAGTGTCTGCCGTAGCGTTGTCGACGATTTTCCCACAGCGAATATGTCATCGATATATCGCCCGAAGTATAACACTCTCGTAGACAAAGCCGGCCGCTCAAGGCAATCCATAAATATGATCGCGAGCAGCGGCGCCAACCTACTTCCCATTGCAAGACCTCGCGTTTGCTTGTAGAACACATTTCGGAAACGGAATGTGCTCACTTCGAACACGCTTCGTAGCAACTCCTCTACATCTTCTCCGCTTAACCCGAAAAGTTGAAGGTTTTGGTGATGCAACCGTAAAAGCTGCAAGCAGGCCTCAGCAGCTCTTCGGATGTCAACGTTCGGGTACAGGGCAACCAAGTCAAAGCTGTGGTAATCCAGTCGTTGTTCTTCACGAAAGTTGCACTGTCCAAGTTGTTCGAGAAATTGTTGGACGTTTCGTAGGTGAGCTGGAACGTACGAGAGCAATGGCGATAGCAGGTGTTGCAAGAACCAGCTGAAAGTTAAATCAGGTTGGGATCCATTCCCGAATAGGTGCTTGGATCAAAAGCTTTCTCCTACATCGTACTTTTCAAGTTCGAGTACATGGTAGTTTATCTTGTGTGAGGACAGCGCCTAATGGCGTTCCTCAGGGTGCAGTGTGATCACCTTTGTTGTTTATTATCTACGTAAATGATTTACCACAAAAATTGAACGCCTTGGGGTTACTTGTAAGATGTTTGCGGACGATATTAAGATCTTTAGTTGCTTGCAGAATGAGGACGGCTCGATTAGTGTTCAAGCTGCCATTGGCAAGGTTGCTCAATGGTCAAAATTGTGGAAATTACCCTTATTTGTTGATAAAATGAAAGTGCTCCTTCTGGGACCCTCCAATCCCAGACACGCGTATGAGGTCAACAGAACTGCTTTGGTAAATGTTGATAGTGTTAGCGACCTTGGCTTCCTTCTTGACCCAAACCTTAGCTTTGGGTAACACTGTAAGAAGATCTCTAGCAAAGCTGGACAAAGGTTATTCCTCCAATTCAAGTCCCTCAGTTCTAGAGATCCTCCTCTTCTCATTAAGGTATATAAAATTTATGTACGCCCAATTCTCGAATACGGCACGTGTGTATTCGAAAATTGGGTTTTTTTAGAATTTGAATTTCAGAATTCTGTCCGCGGAAGAATTCTGAAATCGACAGGCTAGAGAAAGTCCAGAATAGTTTCACCAGGAAGCTGTTCATTCGTGCCCTTGATTTCACATACAGCAGCATTCCTCGCGGAACTATTAGAAACAAATGTTAAATCTTGATAGTCTCCAACTTACAAGGAAAAAGAACGATCTCATCATTATGTATAATGCAAGCGTTAGAAGGGTTGAATCCTCACAAATTCTTCAAATCTACACGTACGTTCACGTACGCGAGGACTTGAGCAAAAATTGGTCCTTAAGCAACCAAAAGCAACACGTAAACGTCATTTTTGCGCTTTCAGAGCGGGATCGGAGTACTCCAGACTGAGCAAAAACGTGCAAAATCCTAGTACTTTAACAAAATTCAAGAAACTTATATCCCTGCACCTGAAATAACGACATCTAGTTGTTGCTGACCGTTTGTGTTAGGCTCTTAAACACACTTTTGAAATTAGAAACCACTAATAACAACATTCATGATTGTAACTTTCTCGACTTAAACATCTTCATTTTAAATGGCAAAATCTTCACTAGACAATACAACAAGACTGATTACTTTGATTTTAAAGTTAATAAATTTCCTCATAGTTCCTCCTTTACCAGCATTACTAATAAAATAGCGGTCATTTACGGTGAAACGCTTAGAATTTCTCGCACTTGCTCAAAGTACAATGACTTCCTGGTTAGACTTAAAAACCTTATCAACTCCTTACTCTACTTTGATTATGATGAAAAAATTATACTTAAAGCTATCTTACGGTGTTTTCTAAAAAATAAAAATATTAGTCACAAATATGACATGTTCCATACTTACAAGGATTCAAAAAAGTTTTTTATAGACCTAGTTTACAATCGTTAAGTCTACTATATTTCCATACGTATGTTTTCTAGTTGCAGCTAGTCACCTGTCACCATTTATTTGATCATTTAATTGACCATATGACCTATTGTTTAACCTCCCCTTTTCCCGCCTTTTTTGTCCCTAATAACTGGTATATAAAGTGCTCCTGCCTTTCTTGGTATGCTCACTCCCTACCCTACTGATGAGCCTCGGGGAGTGACCACAATTTAGTTTCTTTCTTTCTCTTTTACTATGCCCTTCATCATCATGTTACCTGTCTAGGGTAAGAGGCGAAACAGGTAATATGATAGTTTACCTTGACTTCTCTTTACTTGTCCACACGTCCCCTGTTCGTCTATAACTCAACAGTTACTATGAGTATGCTGGTAGTACGTACATCCAGAATGAAACCCGGGGTGTATGTACAATCCAGTTCGAGTAAACTACTTTTGTTCATTGGTAATTTACTGATTTATTGCTACTCGAAGATATTCTCCCTCACCTCGCTTACCCACAGGCCAATGGCCAACCTAGACCAATGGTCAGTTGCTATCCGATTGGATAGCCTCCTTTTTCCTGTTGTCTTCCTCACCCAATATTTCTGCTTGCATTAATGCATACTCTTTCTACTTCTTAGATGCTTAATGGTTTAATATCGTTAACATAACACTTTCATAAAACTGACACCACCACTTCACGCTTTACTCAATGACTGCAACTGCAACGAAACGCAACATGTCTTAACTAGCAATCAACATTCAGCTTGTAACATAAATCATTCATAGATTTCATAGTTTTGCTTCCTTTATTCCTTTGCCTTCTTTGAAGTAGTTCTAACGGATTCCTGTAGTTGTCGTTTGCGCGTAGTGCCCTTATCCTGCAATTTATGGTTTATATTTAACGATAATGTTTAAAAACAGTTACAATTATTCATATTACCTCATTAGAACCTTCCTCCTGCAATCCTGGTAATTCTAAAGCTTCAATCGGGAGTCGACCTTCCTAAATCTATTACTCTGGTAACTGTTTACAGTCCTTACAATCTCTTGTACTCCTACTTCATGCAGTTTCCTAGTCTCGTCGTCCATCATGGAGATCAGCGAAATGCCCTACCATTCGTCTAAATTAACATTCAGTCTCAAAACTAGCATGACAGGATCGTGTATCTAAATCATACGTTATTAGCTTACGCGCATATTATCTCACCTTCTATACCTTACCCCAGTGTCGCCTATTTGTAGTCGATCCTTCTTCAGTCGCATTTCAACCGGTTTCTTTCCAAGTTTTGCATACAAACCACGTATATAATTACGAACGTACAGACTAAATATATGCGTACTTAGTATATGTAGCTCACACACATAATTTCTTTATGAACTCACCACAAACTTTCTCTGTTCTTGTTCCTTAATCCCTTTTCTTGAATAATCCTAATGCTGGTTCCATGCTCTTGATTGTGCGCCCGCAAGTTCCTGATTCCGGTCGTTCGAAACCAATTCCAAAACGCATAAGAAATTTTGACCTATAATATATTTCAATTACATAATTACATGTAATTCCTTTCCATAGCATTAAGTTTAACTTACACGTATTCCGAATGTTTGACTGGTGCCTCCCACAGAAGTCGGCCAAGTGAGTGGAGTTTTGTCGTCAGGGTTGTCGTATCTGCAACATATTTAATGTCCCATTCATTTTGTTAGTTAAGATTTTTTATCACTCACTTTAACCAGCCTATTATTTCCTGTAGCAGCAACTTGTAGTCCTTCCGGTGCTCACTGGGAATATTTATTATTCTCGCATGCTCCAGCAGTAGTCGATTGTGAACTGCATCAGTAAATTTTCTTCTTATTTCCTCCTCTTCTGCCGTAGACATTACTCCTATAATTACATTACAATCAGCATTAGTATATCACGCATTCTTATTTTTATAGACGCATTATAACTAACATATGCATATCCAGCATTCTTAGATTTATTCAACGCAATTACCTCTACTCCCAGAGATACTCGCTGATTCAAGTACTATAACATCTCATGTAGTAATATATAACGGTTCAGTAGAACAATAAACCATACAGTAAGCTCTTCATTTACTCATCTAACGTTATGATTTTTCCTAAGTAATAAGGACTCACAGATACTATGATACAACAAAACGCTAATGGTAAGTAATGAATGGTTAAGGCTACACAGCGTTTATATTTCATCAGTGGTCAATGAACATAGAGTACGCCGAATAACCGGCATCAGCCCACATCGTAATACTATTAATCGGATATTGTTAGTATCAAGCCACAGGTAGTATCAAGTTATTACGAGAAATATAAACCGTCAAGGAGTATTGAACTTTGAATAATTGCTCTTCCAGAAACCTTTTTTAGGCCACTATAGCTATTGATTATTATTCATGAATATTACGGTAGTTATACGGTATCATTTCGTCCTTTAACCACATCTTCGAGCATTCAATACTAATCCTTCCTATTTCCCCCTTACTAAACCTATAACCCAATAGTAAATGTAATTCCACCTTCTTCTAAACCTTGATAGTAAGATGTAGTACGGTATTAAGAGAATTAAGATGTAGTTATAAGAGCTATCCTTACTTCACAATAACTAAATGCCTTTGTTTTACGTATATATTAACTACAAGACTAATGCAATACCTCTCTCTCGGCTCTGTGCACAGCCACCCTCCCCACCCCGCCACTCCGCCTCGCCGACTCTCCTCGGTTGATAGTCGATCTTAAATTAATCAAGTCTTCGACCTTCTAAAAAACTTCTAAATCACTACAATACTCAACGCAAACAGATTACGATTAAGAAAAAATGTGCCACTAATACATTACCTTTCAATCGGCTCTGTGCACAGCCCACCCTCTCCTACCCACCACCCCGCCTTGCGGACTCTCCTCGGTTAAAGTCGATCTGTAATTCAATTCAAGTCTTCGACCTTCTAAATCACCACAATATTCAACGCAAACGGATTACGATTTTAAAAAAATGAGCCACTAATACATTACCTTTCAATCGACTCCTTGCACAGCCCACCTCCTCCCCACCACTCCGCCGTGCCGACTCTCTTCGGTTGAAAGTCGATCTATAATTCAATCAAGAAGTCTCCGACTTTTTAAACATTACATTGTACAACGTAAAAGGAACACGAAGATGAAAAAATGAGCAAATAGACAAGGACATGAGTTAATAGGCGAAAGTAAAGTAGAATTTCGTAAATCTGTATAGCTGTATGTTTTCGGTTCACTTACGTACCATACGCAAATTTGCTATTTCCTGACGGCAATTAACTAAATCTTGCCATTTTATCGTTTGCCTCTCCGTTCCAAAACTTGTTTTACTTATTCTCTTCCTTTTTGATCTCATAGCAACATTTCACCTTTATTCATATTCAATTATTCTCGTTAATACTCATTTAGACGTCCTTTATACTCGTTATGAATATTTCGATTGAATTGTCATTTGTTAGTGAAATTGTGCAATTGCGTACTACACGCGAATTTATTATTTCTCCACGCCTTCCTCCTTTTCGTTATGCCTTACTCCTTTCTTTAGTTTTCTCTAAATTTTTCCTTTATGTTATACCATTTCTATTTGCCTCTTCTGTCTAGTTACTTTGTTCCTATAATTTGACGCTCCTTTGTTTATTGTGTGTTCTTCACGTTCACGTTTTACTTGTTTCCTGTTCCTATTCTTTTTTCATGCGTTCTTCATACGCGTTTCCAGAACCTACTTTTCCGGCATAGTATTTTCCTTGGTTTCAGTTATTGCTCTGCATTTCAAGTGGACACAGGATCACCCATACGTCCTTATGGATGTAAGGTTAGTGGTAGCTTCGTTTAGCAGTTCATTTCTGTGGCGTTAGTCTATATTATCACTTTCTACTAGTTGTTTATGTTTGTTTAGAAACTATTTACTACTTTATTAAAAGCTAAATATTTATTAAAGCTAAATAATTATTTATTTATGGACGATGTATTATAATTTAAATAATATTATAATATGGTATATATGTTTAGTATATATGCACATTAATGTATATATTTATACATATATCAACCATCATCTTCCGAAGCTTTATATTTGGTTCTAGTACCTTAATATATTCTAGTAAATCCTATTTGGTTGTACTTACCTTGCACCTTTGGTGGGTTTACCTTTCTTCCTCTTCTTGCACTTTCCACCTTTTTTGCACCTTTGCACATGGCTAGGCCGATGGGGTTATACAAGTAGCTACTGGCAGGGGAGGGTAAGTACTACGCCTCCGGCATAGCCATTTTTCACGGGAGTGCCGACCCCGGGAGGCAGCCCCTCCAAAGCCTTATGGCAACCTTCCCACTCACTGGGGACTTGGCCGTTCCTAGTGTTTGATCTAGGCCAAAAAACCAAACAGCAACCTATACATCCCAAACTTACTTTCAGGCAAAAACATTACATAAGTGCAAGGTTAACGGGAAGTACAACCTTATCAATTTTGGTACTACGAACCACTCCAAAAAATGTAGTACTAACTGTTCTATTTGCAATATAATGGATAGTAATAATTACGTACAATCGTCGGTTACCAAATTTATAATCCCTACATATAAACAAAGTAATTCCAGTTGTCTTTCTACACACGTCATTTATTGTTTAACCTGTTGCAGTAGTGATAAACAGTATGTTGGACTCACTACACGTAAACTTAGGACCAGGATTAAAGAACACTGCAATCATATCAACAATAAGGATAAGAAAAAAATATTCTACGAACATTTCAACTCCTCCTGTCCTAGTAGACAATTTAAGGTCAATATCTTGGACAACCTCACAAGTAACATGGATGTGAACATTTTAAAAGAAAAAGAATTGTTTTGGATTAAGCTTCTGGTTACTGCGTATCCATTTGGCTTTAATGATAATATAAAAGGTTATGGCAATATTTCTCAAATTCCTAACCCCCTTAATCACAAATCCAATCACCCTTACTTTAGCTTACAAATAGTTAAGACCGAAGTAATAGAGCAAAGAAAAATAGAAAATTTAATGCAGCATTCAATACATGCGATGTCATTGACGATATAGAACAATTCGTACACAATGCTAACAATAGCAGCTACGATCTCTATAAATACTTAAAATCTAAGAAAAAAGCTTACATTTCCCTCCTTATAAAAATTGCATATGATAATTTCGGTCGCTTTAACTTTAACAAACAACAACAAATACTTTTGCTAAGCATTCTCTGTTATTTTCAATTTAAACAAGATACGTTATGTAGGTTTGAGTACAATCGCAATCAGTATATAAATGTAAAATTGCCGTTTTACACAGAACTTCTGGACTCATACAATTTAAACAAAATTATTAATAATCGCAATGTCATTAATATTATAAGACAACACAGTAATATAAACTATAGACCTTTTAGAATAATTTATGAATACACTAACCCAATATCCAAAACTGTTTTTAATTATAATAAATTTCTTCGTAATGTCCAACATACAGACTTTTCGCAAATTAGCTGCATTTGCCACAAATATTTGGCATATGTCAACCCTCACCACAAACATGTAGTAACCGGTGATTTAAATATATTTTATAACATACCCGTTATCTACCATATACTTAGTAAAGGCACTACATTCAGACCCAAGCCTAAAATTTCTCATAAAAATATCATTGAAATATGGAAAACCTTTTTTGGACAAATTACTCTTAAAATAAAAAACAGATACAAGCTTAATATTAGTATTCTTAAAAATATTGAAACTATTTTTAACTCCTTCTTTTCCAATTCCAAAACTAGACCTCTTATTTATAGCGGTAATTATAATGCTAAATCTGAATACGCACTTAAACTATTTTATAAGGAAATCAAAAAAATACAAGAACATTTCATTATATGTCCTTTAGACAAAGCCTCATCCAATTATGGCTTTGTTTGTAAAAAATTGTATTTTACTATTGTGCGTGATGAAATTGAAAAATTTAACAATTATTCTATTAACAATGTATATATACCTTCTAGTGAATGTGAACAAACTATAATTACAAAACACAAACACCTCCTTTCCAGTCTTAACCTAAAACAAGAAAGTAAAACAAATGTTCCATTAATATACTGTATTCCAAAATTGCATAAACAGCCTGTAAAATTCAGGTTTATTACAGGTGCTTCTAGTAGTTCTATAAAACCTTTAGCTATAGAACTTATGAAAATTCTTTCACACTTTAGAAATCATTTCAAAAATTATGCAATTAGCGTACGCAATAACCACAATTGTATCAAAACCTTTTGGTCTATAAACGATATTAATATTTCTAAAGATATTTGCTGCATTAATAACACTAATATCAAGCTGTTTTCTGCCGATTTTACGGATATGTTTACTAATATTCCACATAACATAATTGTTCGGAATATATCTGAAATTATTAACATTTGCTTCAAAAACGCAGGTAAAAAGTTTTTGATTGTTAAAGGAACTAAATTGTTTTACAGCGAAACTCCTTCAGATTGTAGTAATTCTAGGACTTATAGGTGCCAGGACATCCTATATATGCTTGAATATCTGCTAAATAACAGTTATTGTAAATTTGGTAACAGAATTTACAAACAAGTAACTGGTGTTCCTCAAGGAGGCAACGCTAGTCCTGTTATAGCTGATTTAACCCTATCCTTTTTAGAGTATAAAAGCTCTATATCTACTGTATATTACAATAAAGAATTCCACCCATATAGATATATGGACGATATTTTGATTATTCATAATATTGAATTAGATGAGCTTAATAACCTGCTTACGAATACTTATCAAAACATTTTGAAATTAGAAACCACTAATAACAACATTCATGATTGTAACTTTCTCGACTTAAACATCTTCATTTTAAATGGCAAAATCTTCACTAGACAATACAACAAGACTGATTACTTTGATTATAAAGTTAATAAATTTCCTCATAGTCCCTCCTTTACCAGCATTACTAATAAAATAGCAGTCATTTACGGTGAAACGCTTAGAATTTCTCGCACTTGCTCAAAGTACAATGACTTCCTGGTTAGACTTAAAAACCTTATCAACTCCTTACTCTACTTTGATTATGATGAAAAAATTATACTTAAAGCTATCTTACGGTGTTTTCTAAAAAATAAAAATATTAGTCACAAATATGACATGTTCCATACTTACAAGGATTCAAAAAAGTTTTTTATAGACCTAGTTTACAATCGTTAAGTCTACTATATTTCCATACGTATGTTTTCTAGTTGCAGCTAGTCACCTGTCACCATTTATTTGATCATTTAATTGACCATATGACCTATTGTTTAACCTCCCCTTTTCCCGCCTTTTTTGTCCCTAATAACTGGTATATAAAGTGCTCCTGCCTTTCTTGGTATGCTCACTCCCTACCCTACTGATGAGCCTCGGGGAGTGACCACAATTTAGTTTCTTTCTTTCTCTTTTACTATGCCCTTCATCATCATGTTACCTGTCTAGGGTAAGAGGCGAAACAGGTAATATGATAGTTTACCTTGACTTCTCTTTACTTGTCCACACGTCCCCTGTTCGTCTATAACTCAACAGTTACTATGCTGATTTATACGCTTTCAGACTTTGCTTGATTATGTTTTATGGATTTACGCTGATTGTTTTTTAACGTTTTGTTGTTGTTGTTTTTTCCCACATGTGGCATCACATGTAATAAATCAAATCAAATCAAATTGCTACAAGAACTTTGTAAGCATATAGCGCAGTGTCATGAAACAAATGGTTCAGTGAAGATTGTGGCATGCGGTTGTCTGCTCCAAAATTACATCAGTGTTCCTGATCAAAGGTGCAGATTTTAGTTTTTAATTTCGTTAGGTGTGATATTCATCCATGTGTAGTCATGCGATTCATTTTTTAATGAAGCATCACGAATATCTACCATGAGCTGTTATTTTGACTATGGTGACTTATTGAATTCTGACACAAAACTGTTGCTTCAAGAACCATCTTGGAACTGTCCAGCTGTGTCACCATGGGCGTAGGGTTTCTAGGCTGGCACAGACTGAACATTCCTGTAGAAGTGTGGACCCACCATGACTAACCAGTCATCCAGTTAACATCTTATTAGGTTGTAACGAATTAAATGGCACTGGCTCTCGCCATTTTTTGGCGCGTCTTTATGCGTTTGATCAAGAACAAACCGTAACATGTGGCATATCATCTAGAAGCGCAAGCT
This sequence comes from Heligmosomoides polygyrus bakeri, assembly GCA_947359475.1. Taxonomy (NCBI): domain Eukaryota; kingdom Metazoa; phylum Nematoda; class Chromadorea; order Rhabditida; family Heligmosomidae; genus Heligmosomoides; species Heligmosomoides polygyrus. Next base: position 80,040,632 of record OX375866.1, read on the forward strand.
TTGCTCTCCTGAATACCAAATTTTCTATGTAAAAGTGGGAAAACTTTAGAGTTTTATTGAATTTTTTTGCAGATGGACAAAAGGGTAATCCGAGGCATTTACTTGTATGAATTCAAGCTGAGCACTGCAGCTAAGGAGGCGGAGAAAACCAACGCCGCATTCGGTCAAGGATGTTCCACAATTCGGACGGCATATTGTTGGTATCAGAAGTTCCGGAATGGAGATGAGAGCTTGGAAGAACATGAAGGTCGTGGGAGGCATAGTGATGTTGATGAGACAAGCTGAGAGATGTGGTAGAGGAGGATCCACACAAAGGTACCAGGGAGATAGCGAAGGTTCTTGGCGTCAGTCACAACACAGCTGCCAGGCATCTGAAGGAAATTGGAAAGACCAAAAAGCTGGAAAGGTGGGTGCCACACGAGCTGTCTGAGGAGCAAAGAAACCGACGATATGAGATCTCGTCCGCACTGCTTCTACGGAACGAAACGGACCCATTCCTTGATCGCATCGTAACCTGTGACGAGAAATGGATAATGTACGACAACAGGCGACGATCGGCACAGTGGGTGGACAGCGATGAGAGCCCAAGGTTTTTGCGAAGCCGGAATTGCACCAAAAGAAAGTAATGGTGACAGTATGGTGGTGTTCGCTGGGAATTATTCACCACAGCTTCCTCCCTCCCGGTGAATCCATCACGGCAGAGAAGTACTGCATTGAAATTTAAGAAATGATGAAAAAGTTGAAGGATATCCGGCCGGCCTTGGTAAACCGAAGGCGAGTTCTCCTTCTGCACGACAATGCTCGCCCCCATGTAGCACGAATAACGTTGCAGAAATTGAATGAGCTGAGCATTGAAACTCTACCACATCCTCCGTTTTCTCCCGACCTCTCCCCAACAGACTACCATTTCTTCAAGCATCTTGGTGACTTCTTGGTAGGGAAAGTATTCAAATACCAACAGGATGCCGAAAGAGCCTTCGAAGATTTCGTCAATTCCAGAACTTCTGATTTCTAGGCTACTGAGATAAAACAGCTTGTGTCACGTTGGCAAAGATGTGTACAATCAGAAGGTTTTTATTTCGATTAATAGACATGCCTACAAGCCGAGATATTGACTGTTTAAATTTACAGTGGTTCAGCGCCATTTATTTCGTTACAACCTAATAGATCCCAGAATGAATTCTGGGTACTAGTTTTGGTGATTACAATGTAACTGCCAATATTGGGCATGCAGATATCTGTGCAGTCACCACGCCGTCCATGGTGCCACAGGTTTTTAGAAGTGTTGAGAGCAATATCTTTCCTGGTCGGACAATGGTCTACGTGACTGCTCCAGTTACCCGAGTCAGTATTTTTAAATGCGGGTCTGTAAGTAATCTCGAGTGGTTAAGTCGGTTAAGTCTACGTTCAACAAATAGCGGCATCAAAAAAAGTCAGCGAAAAATCCGTCGCAGGGAGTAGATATGGATGGACTGCATGCTGAAATAGGGAGAAATAGTGAAACAAGACCCTGAATTTGTTTTCGTTTATTGCTCTAGCCAGAGCTAAAAGGTTATCATAGCAATATTATGAATTCATTCTTCGTTATGTTATGATGAGGAGCACTAGACTGTGGAGGATTCTGCTGCTCGCAACGTTCCGAGCAAGAAAAAGTGCAATAGAAGCCACTTCTGACGCCGTTTCAGATGCACCTTTGAAAAAATGGCGAACGTGCGTCACTTCCGTTTCCGCGTTTCGTATTCCGGCTTCCGGCCATTTTTGAGCATTTCCGTTCCGTCCTTCGTCTTCAGCTTTCTCCATAAAATTTTCCGCACACCCCTGGTAATGACTCATCGAAGGACTAGAGCGCAGACAGTCTCTGTTCGCTGCCTCCGCTCCGGCGACGTCGCCCCCATCGCCCGCCCTCGTCTTCCGCGACGGAGCTCGTGGCCGCGCGCCCGCCGCCGATGGCGAGGTCTGCGTCCCTGCCCTATTGTTAAGAATAGGGCCGCGGCGTTGCCGCAGAAGTGTGTGGGGGGGGGGGGGGCTTTAGAGCAATTCCTGATTAGGACGGCTTGGAATTTCCGATAAAACTCCCTAAGCGCTCACTCTACGAGTTGTAGCTCGCTCGCTCTACAGGTTGGTTTGTCGCCTACTCGATTGATTCTGTCAGGCCTATAAGCATTGCTCAACTCTACTGAGATTTATATGTCAAAAGATAGAGCTCGAGCTGCTAAGCTCAAATATATGTTTTTTCACAAGTGCTTAATCTTTAAAAAAGTTATTTGAAAAAGCCCCTTTGGAATGTTCAAAAGCGTTCTTTTCGGCAATGATGCTACTGTATAGATTTATTAGAACGACAAACACAATAGCAACGGCTCAAGGGAAACAATTCTACTTGGAAAAGAAGAGGTGCAAGAGCAGCCAGGATGGTGCTGCCGTCGGAGGTGCTCGCCAAGAGAAGACTTTCGGGTTGTGTGGCTTATGTCTTGATTTGCATAGACAGTAAACGAGAACGACCAAGACAAAACATCACTCAACAAGAATGTGTTCATTGGCGTCTTGTATGAAATCCATGAACAGGAGATGGCTTGAAAATTCCGTATTCTTTAGGCTTTTATGCATGACTGACAGCTTTACCCTAGACGCAGCGAACGCAGCGATCATGAGGTTGGCAGTTAGATGATTTTCTACGGATGTAATGTGTGTGCTCGTCCATAGGTTCGTGCTTTCAGTCCGAAGCGTTCTGCAAACTAGCCTAATATAGAGCAATCTGAAGGAGGGATAGAGTGCACCACTATGGAAGTCTAAAAAGGGAGCTACAGCCCATATTCCTCTACATAGTCTTAGGAATTTGCTCAAATCTGTTGAGGAAAAGATATTACGCAAAACAGGTATACTTGGAGGTCATATAGGCCTGTTTCGTCTGGGGTAAACTTACCAAGTGTGAAAGAGATACGCGCTCTAGGCACACGCCTGCAGCATTCTTATCGTTAGATTACAACATGGCTATCTAAGCAGTGTTAGAAACGTCACATTTGAAGCCTGGACTGGCAGCCGAACTCTGCTATGTCATCCTCTCTACCGAGTACCTGACACTAAGATTGAGGACAGACAACACCGACCGAGCCACAGAGGGGTCTCCGAAATATTTCACGTGAAAACAGCTATCTCCATTTGGATACCCCGTTCAAACTAACGATTTTTCTAGCATGACTGTATACAACACCCGTCTTTACGCAAAAACTTTATCGCGCCTTCTACACTTGTTTGGATGCAAACTTCAAGTCGTCAGTGATGTTCTGCCCGTATTACCCACCTTCTGAGTACGTCTTAACGAGCAAATATCAAATCACCAGTGTTCGATGTAGACAACACCACCTTTCTCGGTCCCTGTTTATTCCTACCCACCTTAAACGGTGTCCTTCGTTTAATGGAGCCTTTGCTTAACACAAACGTTTATTCACAAGGAACACAGTAGTTAGTCCCCTGAGCTGCGAAACTTTCCATATTTCTTGTGTAAAGGATTATGGAATTACTGTAAAGGTTAATCAGAGAATAATAAGTAAGAGAAAGTTGATCCATAATGTCGGTCATGCCGCTTCCGAAGGGACTTGTGTGTCTTCGCATTCACTCACAAATTCCTGAAATTTTTTAATACTTTTCAACGAAATGTCAAGTGTGTAACTGTCCTACAGCTCTAAATAGCAAGCTGGAATAGCAACTCTAGCCGAGGTTTACAGAAACCTATTGACAATTGGTTGTCGTATATCTACCACTTTATAATTGAGTTAGCGGTCGACGACGTTTGAGTGATCTAACCTTTGTGAGATACGCCGCATCATCCACAGCGAGGGCTGAATTTGCTATTGAACGTGTGATGTTTCTGAAGCAGGGGAAGCGCAGTTCTTTCTTCTTAACACAACAGCACGCGTTTCTGAGCGTCGAGAGTCAGAAGACGTGCCGCCGACTTCGTACCATTAGCATGAGAAGAGACTAAAAGGGTAGGAGTAGAAGGAGGCTTGGAGGTTGGAGAACCGACAGTGATCAGGAGGGAGCGACCTGGAGGAGCTATCAGGATGGGGGGAGGTCGATAGGGCGAACAATGAAGCAGGCGTGGAGGTAGCACCAAGAAGGGTCTACGCAATAAGAATTGACCGGATCTATCCTAGTCCGGGGGCCACATAACTAAAAAGTATTATATGCAACAAATCCACTTGAGACTTACCGAGCGGCTCCTACAGAACAACATAGGACCTTAAACAAGAAAAAGACACAAAGAAAAAGTCGAAAAATTACATTTGTTTCGGTTGTAAGTTGGCAAAGTTGTGTGTCCTCCTCACCATGTTGGATCCTGGTTATAACATGTCAGGCGGGGGTCAGCACGCGGCATGCCTCCATTCCGTCATTCTTTGCCCGCCGAGACGGTTGTAAACCGCGGCGATTTCTATTTCTTTTTGTTTGTTTGTTCGTTTTTGGTTTCTTTTAGGTTCCTACTCGTTCCCTAGGCGCCGCTCGGTAAGTCTCAATTCGTTTTGTTACCTACCTTTAGTTATGTGGCCACCCGGACTAGGATAGATCCAAGAGACCATTAGGGAGTTACCAATAAGGAAGGCGACAGTAAGGAGGATCAGTAAGGGGATCCATTACCGGTAAGGTAGACCGGATTTACAAGATGTGACACCGATGTCGCGCACTGGGCGTTCGCTCGCTGTCATCGTGTCGTGAGCGAGGGAGGGCTACTTAATTGGGGTAGAGTAGTAAGGAGGATCCCGAGGGGGAAGGAATCTACCTGTAAGGGACCTGGAGGCGGAACCACGACGGGGAACCAACAATAAGGGAGCCGTAAGAAAATTCATACGGAGAACAAGGAATCTGCCATATGCATAGCCTCTTCATGCTCGACACAGCGGCGACTGCGTGCGCTTCTGAGCTTCTGAATCGGAAGACGGGTCTTCCGAGTTTCTGGATCCAGAACACGGCCGCCTACGTCGCGCAACAAGCATCCTGACAAGCACCGACGTTTGCCGCGAGTATGGAGGATCACTAGGGGGTGGTGGAGAAGGGCGGTAAGGGCGACCTCTAGGGTGGACCAGCGAGCGACCGACCAGGAATGAAAGGAACAACCTGGAGGAAGGGCCAGGACGGGAAACCTAGGAACCTAAGAAGTAGGCGTCAGTAGTGGAAACAAAGAAGTAGGTCAGGAGCTGGGACCAGGAAGGTGGGGGACAAAAGAGGGGGAGGGAAGACCAGTAAAGGCGGACCAGCAATTAGATCCAGTAAGAAGAAGCGAGTGAGGCAGAACCTGGCTTCGGAAGACATGTCAAGGATATGTGGAAACGTTAGCTGTTGAGCATAAGAACGGTTGCGGAGGAGCAACCTGAGGGATGTACTGCACAGCACAAACCAATGACGTTAATGGCTGGTCCGGAAAGAATATCTATGATAAAGGTACCAAATGGTGAACGGCTTGATGCCGATAAAGTACGTACCAGGTCCTAGATGCTAGCGAACTTTATGCTTTACAAAAGCTGCTTTCCATAGGTCATGGATGCTGCAAAGTCGAGTGAAGCGCGCAAGTGCGAGACACGCCGTTAGGCGTGCCGGAGCACTTGTATTGATTATATGAGATATTAAGTTAGTTTTATGTGGTGTTAAATCTGAAAGCCGAAAACTTAGAACCGCACAATCACACTATAGCGACAGCTTTCGGGATTTTTGTAGATAATCCGAACTAAATTCTGCAATTTTCTACGCTGACGCCCCAAGAAAACAGTGAACAAAGTTTCTTATAGCGCAGACACTCGTCCGAGGTTTAGCAACTTCGTTGGCGTAAGTTTTACCTTTTATCTCTAACAAATTACAGCGTTTATTCAGCGATTCTCTAAGTGGAAAACGCTGGCTACGGACGGTTATTTTTCCCTAGACGTAAGCTGCGCTTTCCTTAAGGTTTCAGCGATGAGGTCTTGTTGATGGAAGCCTCTTACTTTTAGTAACTCTGATACATGACTATGTCTGGAAGCATAAATCCCCTACATTGGACTGCGGTTCCAAATTTTGTGAAGTGTCCAGCAAAGCATCTCGAAGATTAGACACGTACAATGGATCCACTGAAAGAGAATATACGGTTTAAAAGAATGCTCAAGACCGTATAAAAACTTACGCTTTGAGGCGTCTTCTTCTAACGAAATCCGTTGCGCAGTTGGATGGACAGTTTTAGGCGAATCTCCTGAAGAGGTCAGTATCCGCTCTTTAAAACTAGTTCCCAATCACTCTAGGACGTTACGTCGCACTAGTGGTCTTATTCCGATCGATCTGATCTGAGGCCGGAATGATCGACGACTTTCGGAGATTTGACAGAGAAATTACTGCGGAATGTCCTGATAACGCCAATATTTCACCTTATCGCTTCTTGATAAGTCGTGTTAATTCGCGTTTTTTTTTTTAATGAGTTTCCGTTGTAGTTTCTCTGTAAAATCTCTATAAGTCGTTGATGAATCCGGCCCCTGGTCATCAGTTTTACTTAACACAAAACCACTGTTATCTAGTTAGTGGGAATCGTGGCAATTGCAGTATGATTCTCTAGCCATCCCCTTTCATTCAATTCACGAAGTCTAGTAAATATAGCATAAAACGCACGCACATTCTCTAGATGTTCACTTCTTCTTTGCTTATTTTGTTAGAAATAATTGCTTTTCTAAGCTCACTATAAAGCACGGAAGACGGCTTTCTGTTTTGTAAGACACTTAGACTGTACCGTGCCCTCGTCGAGTATACCTGGTTTCCCTATTAATTTTATCATCATTCAACTCATACCCATGTTTAGAGACCGCTCGAGATGGGTAGCTTTCTTATTGGTTGTAATTTGAATTTAAGGCCTTTTGTTCAACTCAAAGCCGCAAATCCCCTCACTATATTATCCAGAGCCGCATGGCGAAACTTATTCTCTGCTCTACAAGGCACAAAGACGAATGCACTACAAGGACGAATGCTCTGCAGTGCAGTCGCTGTAGAGCATTCGTACCTGTTCGTGTTTCTCGTCCATCGTCAGGAACACACATATTTTTGTGCAAGACAACTCACTCTTGAATTGCCGTGCGAATTAGGCACGCAATATTGCCGCTTGACTTATGGTTAGCTATTTGTGGAGCCGCTATTGTAGCGGTGGCACCAGTCGGGAACCTCAAAGGGTTTCAGGGGCAGAAGCCGCCTGGTCCCGAGGGGCGTGGCAGCCGGGACCAGCACCCGGGCCCTGCGTTCGTCCCCTCTAGACCTCTATACACATATCAAGCCAAGCTGCACCACTGCAGATCCCTCAGAATTCCGACTCGCCTCTAGCCTTAGATGTCTGGCTCACACTGTTGCGGTAGTATTTTGTATCGACGTATCCGTAACGCAATACACTTAGTCACAGCAATGCACACACAAATTCACACACACTTAGGCTCAGGAACAATCTTAGCTAGAATCAACATGAGATCCTAGACAGCACCTTTTCGGCCGCGCTTATCCTTTTGCTTTTTTGTCCATATTTGTTTTCGTTTTTTACCACATTCGCTGTATTTTAAGATTGAAAAAGAGAAGAAATTCTTTAATTAGTGCATAAAGCAACAATTAAGCATATGCTTCAATTGAGGGTCATTGGTATGGTGAAGGTGAGGAGCGTATTCTTTGAAGAGAACAAAAATCCTTTATATAGCTGCATTTAACGGAAGAATTGTTAAAGAATCTATGTATATGTTTCGAAACAGCCTATGTTTTCTGCTTCCGAAACATTTACAAATCTTAAGAGTCTCGAAACTCATCAATTGCTAGAAGATCATATTTGCGAGTTTAACCATTTCCCTGCAACTTGAAGAAGTAAAGATGAGACTTTCGTTAACAGTACAGCAGATGGACGGTTCTAAATCTCATGAAAACGAAATTCTAATTCAGAAATGGGGCAACTTTGAATTCTCCGTTACGATCTTAGGACTCCGAACATCACATACAATACCGCTCCTAATTCGTGAACAATCGACGCTTTGCGACAGATTCTTCCGCCGCAAACCGTCGCACTCGCACAACTTTGTTCATAGCGATTCTCTTGAAGTAAAACATAATCAAACGATTTCTCGCTTCAGCGCAAATCCACTGGAATGTGAAAAAGTTAACTCTGTTAAAAAGTGATCTAGTTGCAGACAACTTTCCTTGAAGTGGTCGTTAATTGTTTTACGACCTCTCCGAAGTTCACGCTGGTGTTTGCTCAAGAATTTCAAAGGTAGTATTTGTATCGTCAAATTTGTCTTTTGCAAGCTATGGCCGTCACAGTGATAGCAAGTTCCACAAATAAGCTGAAACTGGATTTGTTCTGCTGCAAACACGAGAAACTTTTTCTTCACACTTTAGCCTTATTTTGGCAGCCAGCGATTTCTGTGATATGAAAACGATCTGAACAATGTATGAAATGAAAGGGGGTTCCCCCACTTTTGCCACAAGAACCCTCACAAATTCAACAAATGTCCATGTTTTATAGCTTTAAATACTGTCTCTTTATCTGTTCAGCAAATGATTTTGTACATTTAACGAACTATTACATCTTAGGGAATATAGTTACGGAGCTAAGCTTCCTTCCATCTATTTTCTACGTCGGCGGCTTCAAGGCGCTCCTTCATAGAAAGGTTCACTTTCTTCTTGGTCACTGTCCTCAAGCATCTTAATTTAGACAAAAAATCAATCCCAATTTTCCCTTGTTTTCAGCGTTTACTCGGGAGCTCTAGCTTCACATGAAAAACCGTTATGCTGACGATGTTAAGCACAACGCAAGCTTTCGATCGATCTAACACTATCGAAGTTTGAGAGAAACGATATTTTGCCGTCTTCGCCTCTGCTGATCGTGAGTTCTGAGATCGTTGCGACTTGACCCGACCAGCGCTCTATGGCCCAGCCGAAGCTCGCGCCTGGGTGTGAGCCCCAGTGGTACTGCGCCCTGTCGAGGAGGTGAAAGGACGGCGCTGAGCCACATTTTCTCGGGGAATCTGTAGCGCTACCTTCTTAGGTAGGCTTTAAATATAAGACTTCAAAATTGAGCGCAAACTTCAGACAGTACAGTATTAAACTGAATCGTGTAAAACTTATAGAATCTAGAATAGGTTTAGCTGACTTTACGCAATCTCCACACAAGTTGGCTACATAGCGTAGATTTTCCAAAATCTAAGAAGGCACACACCAAACCATGTACAACAGGGCAGGTTGTCAAGACATTTTCACGTCTAATTAGGCACTTTTCATATCGAGTTGGACACTCTTCTAAGCTAGCAGAAGTCTTTGGAAATCTAAGCGAGCTTTCTCGAATTGAAATGAGTTTCTCCCACATCAAATTAAATACTTTTCAAAAGGTTAGGATAATTTTTTCTTCAGTGAAAATTTCAGTACGAATTTTTTGAAGTTTTAGCGCACTCAATCGATAAGTAATTACCTTGTTTGAAATTTTATAAAATTCTCGCTTTTGGTTGAAAAATAATGCTTTACAGTTTGTTCTAAAGAGCAGGTGGGTGACAGTTTTTTGATGCCAAAAGAAAAGATTGCGCCATGCACTCGTCCAAGACGTTGCGATTGATATTCGATTGATAGCAAATTTGATGTTTGTGTGGAGTTTCACACCTGAACATGGTACAACGAGAACAGCTGTAAGTAACGCACATATCCTAGCTTTGGTACTTTATGTAAGCAGACAATCGAAAAAATCGCGCTTTTCAAGTGCGCGATATGGTGTTTTAGTGCACCGAACCACTGCTGCCTTAAAACAAAATTTAATTTGTATTTTTCTCAAAAACGAAAATTTCATAAAATTGTTACACTCATTTCATACAGCTAAACTTAAAATTGCGAAGAAAGTTATAGCATTTTTTTGAAAAAATAATTATTCTGACCATCTTGGAGAGTTTGTAGTTTGACAAGTAACAGATCGTTTCGATTTGGGAGACGCTCAGTTTGATTTTAGAAGTCTTAATTTAGCTTAGAGAAGTGTCCAATTTGATATACAAAAAGTTCAATTCAAGCTGAAAATTGTATATATTGAGACAGCTCTTACTGTTCAACCAGAAGTTACCAGTGGGATTCATTGCAGAGATATAGAAAATATAACACTTCTTAAATACACACTTAGAATGGTTAACATTCAAGGAGGCTATGACCATCAGAAATTAGATGTCGAACTTTTGGTTGACTGAATAGAAGAGTAGTTCATCAAAATGCTCCCTAAAGTGGTGAGCCACAGTTGCTGCCAAATCTTGATTTGAACAAATGTTCACAAAATGTTGGAAGTCTTATATTTGAGGCCTACCTAAGAAGATAGCGCTACAGAGTCCAGAGGAGATGTGGCCCAGCGCCGTCCTTTCACCTCCTCGACAGGGCGCAGTGCCACTGGGGCTCACACCCAGGCGCGAGCGTCGGCCGGGCCATAGAGCGCTGGTCGGGTCAAGTCGCAGCGATCTCAGAACTCAGCAGAGATGAAGGCGGCAAAATATCGTTCCTCTCAATTTTCGATCGTGTTAGATCGATCGAAAGCTCGCGTTGTGCTTAACATAGTCAGCATAACGGTTTTTCATGTGAAGCTAGAGCTCCCGAGTAAACGCTGAAAACAAGGGAAAATTGGGATTGATTTTTTGTCTAAATTAAGATGCTTGAGGACAGTGACCAAGAAGAAAGTGAACCTTTCTATGAAGGAGCGCCTTGAAGCCGCCGACGTAGAAAATAGATGGAAGGAAGCTTAGCTCCGTAACTATATTCCCTAAGATGTTATAGATCGTTAAATGTACAAAACCACTTGCTGAACAAATAAAGGCAAGGATTTAAAGCTATAAAACCTGGACATTTGTTGAATTTGTGAGGGTTCTTGTAGCGAATGTGAGAGGACGCACGTTCTTTCACACATTACTTAGGTCTGTTTCATATGAGAGAAATCGCTGGCTGCCAAAATAAAGTCTAAAATGTTAAGAAAAATTTTCTCGTATTTGCAGCAGAACAAATACAGTTTTAGCTGTTTTTGTGGAACTTATCATTTTTGGGGCTACCATTCTGACGGCAATAGCATGCAGAAGACGAATTTGACGATACATTTGAAATTCCTGAGTAAACACCAGCGTGGACTTCGGAGGGGTCGAAAAACAATTAACGACCGCTCTAAGGAAAGTTGTCTACAACTAGGTTACTTTTTAACAGAATTAACTTCTTCACATTGCAGTGATTTGCTCTGAAGCGATGCATCGTTTGGTGTAAGGTTTACTTCGAGTGGATCGCTATGAACAATGTTGTGCGAGTGCGACGGTTTGCGACGGAAAAATCTGTCGCAAAGCGTCGATTGTTCACGAATTAGGAGCGGTATATCTCATTCATGAAGTTTCGTCAGGTTCAAACAAGCGACCATGTGACCATTCAGTTCAAGGAGGAAAAGCCACGACGGTGCTCGTTGTAGAAAGCTACTAGAAGTGATCTCGGAAAGTCGGTAGCTCAATGCTGAGTGCGATCATTAGTTCGGCCTCCCAACGCGAATCACACTAAAATGACTTGGAAACGGTGATTGGGAGCAGTGGTGGAGAACGATGCTGCTTTCATGAGGGAATAGACGTCAGGATTTATCAGCCCTTCTAAAGGTACTCTAGTTTTTTCCTTATCATAACTTGGGCCATTTTATGAGCATTTGAATTCGTAACTGCCTATGCGTTCTACACGCAGTTTGCTGTACTGTTATTACCAATTTCCTATACAGTGCACTATATTTCCTATAAAATTTCCTAGATATGCTTACCGAATGCTCGAGCGGTTTTCTGATCCTTCAGATTTTCGCCCTCGTTCAATAGGCGTGCATGCAGAGTAGTGTGCAAGTAGCCTTGGGCAGTAGACAAGTACTCGGAAGCAGGTGCTGTCCTCAGAAGCTCTGATCCTTCAGCGGTCTTCAGGAAATCAACATCAACGGCCGTGCCCAAATACTCGAAGAATGGAACTGTACTCAAGGGCTCCAGGCCAGCGGCAGTTCTTAATCGCTTCGAGCTGACATCTGCAGTCTGGCATTCAGAATCATGCGCAGTACTCAAATGTTGCGTTTCTAAGGCGGTTCTCAGACACTCTGTCATCGTTTCTGAAAAGCGAACGTCGATGAATGGAAACCGAAGGAAGCGAAAAGTGAAACTTCAAGGGAGAAAGCATGTTTATTGTGCTTCTGCAGATAATCGATACTCACCCATCAAGTCATTGTTATCGCCCAGACCCTTATGCGGCTCCATAAGTACTGCATCTTCGAACGATGAGCAGCTACTCAAAGTGGTATTCGAAGGGCCTGTAACCGACGAAGATTGCTTGTCACAAATCACAAACTGTTCCCAACGCCAATTAACAATACCTAGAGAGCTTCCAATTCCGTTTCTATGACTTGATTCTTCGGAAGCTGAAACGCAAACACTTGCAACTCCGGATGGAAAGGAAACTATCGCTTCCTGACACTTAACAACCTTCGACTAGCACTTCGCGATGGGAAGTGCCGTCATCGGGCAGAAGATTGTAGCTGTTCAGCATCTCAGATGCGATCATATGCGCGCTCAGAAGCAGCGTTGAACTGATAGAACTTGTCGCAGCGGCCGACAACAACGACGCCGACGACCACGAATCCAACCTAAACATCGCTTTCACCTATCTGTGTAAATACGCAAATTCAGACTTTTTCAACGAACTTTACTGTCCGCATCTGACCAGTTTTACACGGCGACAAGCTCTCCAGCGCAGTGCTTGAGTTGGCGACTGCCGAGGAGAGCGAAGTCGAAGGGCAGCAGTCGAGGTAGTCATCCAGATGCGTAGCAGGGAACTGAAAGATGAGTTGAGCGTTTATTAAATCCCATTTTTCCGTTTTCCGTTTCTCGACCGTTAGATTATAAGCTATAGCTAGCCTAATGGTTGTAGTTATATAGTTATATTGAGTTATATAGTTAAAGTAGTTATATTGAAGTATTGGTATAGTTGTAGTTATAATTGGGAAAGGACATTAATGCCCAATGTCGCATGGTATTCGTGTTTAGCACGGAACGCTAGCCGGCGAGCTACAACCGCTATGCTTGTCCGTCCTCTCGTCCCAACTGTCTGTCTGTCTGTTTGTCCACCCTGGCCAGCTGCACAGCTCGATCGAAATTTTCGATCATTAGGGCTAATGCTTCATCGGTCTAATCGTTTGGTTGTATGTGTCAGCGGTTAGAGTCCGCAACAAGTAATCAATGTCGACCATAGAGGTCGTTATCGATCTATTTTATAGATTTTTCTTGAAGCTTGTCATTTGAGGTGGGTATCTTTGGCAATAGACAGAATTCAGAATAAGTGGACAACATCGGCTATTGCCAAACGCAACGGCGAACCTCTAACTAGATGTTGGCTATAAAGCAATGTAGCACACGAACTATTTTATAAATAAACCATGCCGCTGGAGAACTATGTACGATAATTAAGTACAGTTTCCCCATTAGAACAGTTTGTAGCGAATACGCATTTCCACGATTCCTTTTTACTTTTTCAGAAGTGATTGCCCCGAAACAAGCAATCGAAATAAGTAGCTACACTCGATGAACAAAAATATGTCCATCTTCGCGGAAAAAGCGTTTCGTCTTGACGAAGCGCATGGACCTCTAGGAACCTCCACCTCCGAAAGTAATATTGCTCCTGCTTTTAACGGAAGTCTTATTCCCGTGTTTCAATGAACGAAGAAGGAGACACTCTTTTCGATTGCTATTCGTTTTCGCTTCAAGAGAGGGGAATTCGACGAAGCGAGCGCTGAAACTTTCAATCGACCATTCACCTCGATCGAGCTCCGAGTGGTGATCAAGACATGCCAAAAGCTGCTCAAGTGAAAGCAAAATAAACGATTTATGAAGGTAAGTGTTGCTCAGAGTAACAAGTCTGATCCACCGAGTCACACAGACAGAGCTGAATCGAGCATGTGAACCCCGAGCAAGAGCCTATTCCAAGCTATGTTCACAGTACCAAGGAGGAGTTGGTGTCGACATTCTACCGCCCCACAGGCTATGTCTATTATAGGCTTCAAATAAAGAATAGTATTCTAAGAATGACAGCTTTTGAAGAACTATGAGGTCTAGCATCTTGAGCGTTCATTTAGCCCCAGTATGGGAAGCATATCACATGGCCATGGATGTTTGCAACACTCGTTTAGTCTCCAATAGCTTTAAGAAAACAGCGTTGAACAATTTGGAGAGACCAAATATCACCTCGCTGCTGCAAGGATTCTATTCACCTATTCTTACCCTTTGTGACTGCCGTGCTGCTGTCCCTCAATAAGGAAGGAATTCAACAAACAAATAACGGGTCGTTTCGAAGAACAAATCGGGTATGGCCGCTATTTCTTCTGGAAGAACGCGACAGCTATGCATAATAGGTATAGTGAGGGTTCTGTTGCTTTTATGCGTGAACAAACATCAGATTGTCTTGAACATTTCTGAGCAAGTCAGGTGTCAACTAGTTGCAGTAGTAGCAAAAGTTAGTGTGAGATTGAGAAGGGGCAAAACATAAAAATCCACAATCAGTAGAGCTTACCTCGTCTAGAAAACCTTTCTCAATCCCACAAGACTGCATCTCCATGAAAGGCTTCAGCTCAAGCCATGCTTGAGAACGAGACAGGAACCTGTCGACAAGTAGGAGCGTCTCGCGAAGACCCGACATCGCCGACACCACCTGAATACCAATACCATCGACAAAAATTCTCAGATATCAAAACATCACAACCGGAAGGCTACTTGTACAAGCATAAACATTCATACAGTTTTCACGCCGATTTGGACCATTTTTAAATCAAAATTTAAATGCGTTATTTCAAGAAAGCCTAGCGTTTTTGAAATCAAGATGAACATCTTACAAACCAAAAGGAGCGCTTTTCAGACTCAATTGGACTCAAATAAAAACTCTCTAACACGGCTAGAATGATTTTTTGCTTAGGGAAAGTTTGGTAAAGCTTTCTTTAAAGTTTTCAATTCATCTGCCTCAATGAGTGAACCCAATGTTTGCAATTCTATGGAGACTATTTTTAGGAGGAGTAATGAGCTACATTTTGTCTTAAAGCATGTGAAGGCAGCAATCGTATAGTGAAGTAGAAGAAGAGATCACACCAGGTAGTAGATCGTCGCGATATTTATTCGATTGATAATGTAAATACTGCTTACTTGAAACAAGGGTGTGAGGATACGAGTATTTTTATAGCCGTCCTTTTTGTACCGTTGACATCTGGATTCATCAGCGCAAACAATAATATTTCTTCCAATCGAGTAGAAATCGCGACGATCTAGTCGAGTGCAAGACGCTATCTTTTTTATAAACATACTGCTGAATGATTATTGCCTTCCTGCCCTTAAAAATTTTAACTCATAATTATTCCTTAAATAAAAAAATATTTTTAGAATTTTAAGCGGTGTGTCCACTTACTGGGGCAGGTGAATTTAAAAACTCCAAATAATTTAGGGAATTTTCACTTTAATTTCAAAAGCGTCAGGCTTGCTTAGAAGAGCGTCACATTAGATTTGAAAGGTCTCCGATTTGGTTTGAAAAGTGTCTAACGTGAAGGGAAAATGGTGTATTTTGATGTCCATCGTAACAGTATCCACCATTCGAGGAAGTGCAAACAGTATACGAAAACACTGCCCAGCAAAACCCCCATTCCTTGCAAGTTGTTGCAAGTTAAGGTTGCATGAAATCGCTGAAGTTTTTCAGAGTTATAGAAGATTTTGGGTGGTTCTACAAAGACATCTGGTGAGAGCCATGCTGAGGTCAAGTGAAACAGCCAAATATGTATGTTCTACTGGCCTGCGCAACCATATCATTCAACTCCATTGTAGGCGTCACAGGTGGTTTCCTTCGCATTGTGTCCATGTCTTCCATCTGGAATTGGATAAAGGACTCTCATTCTATTTATTCTGAATCGTTCTCATCACTGTCTTCTTCTACTGTTTTTAACGATCATGATTGATGCTGGCTGCCCCCACCTCGCTAAATCATAACACCGCCTCCATTCGACGTGAGCACAACAACGTGCTGCAACTCTACCGACTAGATCCATCGGCAATAACGGCATATAACGTGAAACAGAAAATTTTGTGAAGCGACCCTCTTGCCCACAATGGCACAAACCCCAACATCTCTTCGTAGGGAAACGTTTCGTTCCTCCTTTGAAACAAATTTGTCGCAGCCATTTCTCGTGCTTTGAAGTCAAGCCAAAAATTACACGATTACTACCTTAAGATGGGCGATCGATTAAACTGAGCTGCCTACCCGTCAATTTCGACAGCATTGAGACTCTTCTATAAAAATCTTATGCGAATTTTCGTCTAAAAACACGCCTTGAAAAAATAGTTTCAGTCGGGGGTGTTCGTTGCCAAATTATAATAACATATATCACAAATATAGATATTACAATAACAAATAAAATTTACAAATACAATAATAAGTATTACAATACCGGCCGCGTTTTTAGGCCTTTGGGCTGAAAGGACGCTAAAAGGAAAAGGAGGCCTTTTTGTGCCGCGCAAAGTGCCTTTTTTTAATGACTCCCTCACAATTTTACAGGTTGAAGAAGAAACATAAATTGAGTTCTTCAAGCTTTTAAGCTTTTACTTTTTACGTTCCATATTTATTAGAGATATAAATTGTTAATTGTGCTGTATATATATATATATATATATATATATATATATATATACAACACGTATGTTACACATTTATATATATAGCGTATATGAGGCGGACAGAGTCAATCGAATGGGTGCAAGTGAACTACGAACTATGAAAGGATTTTATCTAAGTGGAGGTTACACAACACCCAATGGATAAGCGGGTTATGCGCTTTGAACCTGTATGTATGTCTTGCATACAGTGAGATTTTCACTTCTACCGAATGTTTCGTGTATTTCCAAAAAATGGGACGTGCATGCGTATTCGAAGCGGAACAACAACAAATCTATTTCGTGCAACTTAGCGGCAGCATATCCATTTCATCTACAGTGGACAGTTTTATCAGCCAACCAAACCGCACTAGCGTAGCCTATAAAGAGAAGAAATTAAAAATAGTGGCCTTGGTTGAGTGGCGGATTTTTTCCCATTTTATTCGATAACTACAAGAAGATGAGAAGAGATATGCTTATGACTGCTGCAGAGAGCACAGAGCCTTTAAAAAACTCCACGACGTCATGCTCACAGACCTTTGTCTACCTAAGCATGCTTTCTCCCGACTCCCGTTCTAGAACCGCTAAATACCGATGATTGAAAACCCGTCCACGTAACAACTTTTCAACATTAACAGCCATATAAATGTCTGGTATCGATATTAACCAGGTTTGCCAGATTTGAGAAAACCTAATTTTGGACAGTTTCACATCGAGAAATCAAAGAAATTCGTACTGACCGGTATTTATGGCTTTTACATGTCTAAACAAATATTCCATACGGGATGTGAATGAGCGAATACCACAAGCATTACTTTCAACAGACGGTTTTTTACCCTTCGAAATAAGGTAAAAACGGTGATACAGCTAGGAAATCGAGCGCGCTTATGACCTTTCAACAGCAAGCCCCTTCTCGAAGTGCTTCTTCTTGAGGCATGGACAAATTTTTAAGGCAGCTTGTTTGAATTTGTTATTTGTTTCGTCCGTCTTACAATGTGCACGGTTTGAAAGACGTGCCTTTCCCTTTTTAAAAATTTTTGAATTTTCTTGGAAACAATGTTTTACAACTTTTGTTCATGCCTAAAATGCCTCATCTTAGTGTTCTTATCACAAGCATGTCTATTGCGATCGAATCCCATCTGTCAGTCGGGACACGAAACTGCACCTTCTGCCGAATGTTACACCACCACACCACCGACGCCGTTTGATCGACATGTCATGATGAAATTAATTTGAGAACAACCAGAGTAAATTGAGAAGTGACCAGTTTGAAGTGGAAATGGAAGCGAGATGGAAGCTGACCAGAATGGCGTCGCAGTATGGTTCCGGAGGAAAGTGACTTAGCATATCGGTTAGCTTCCTAGCAAGGTTGTAACAATTGCAGGCACGTACTAACCACATTCATCTCAGCACTTTCCCCCGATACTTCTGTTAATACCTATTCACACTCAACCATAGTCAAGAATTTAATAAGGATTACGTGCAGCCACAACTCTTACTGCACAAATTTTATCCGCTATTTTTGCATCCTTCAATTAAAATCTGATGGTGTTGCAGCGAGCGATAGTTTAGAACGCTGTGCTATGAAGTAAGGAAACGAAGCATGAAGTCAGGACGCGACTTGAATGGTAAGCTTGGATCATCTGCAATCCTCGCTTGCATACCTGAGCAATAGCCTGTTTGGCTATGGTAGTGTTTGTTCGAAGTAGGTTCGTGGTGGCGTCGTTCACTGCAACCCGCTCCGCAAGAGGAGTAATCTTAAGACGTAGTCCTTCCAGCGCATGGAATCGACGTAACACCTGAATATGCTACACTCTGAAAAACGGAACGGTTCGAACTTTGTCAGCCGTTCTACATTGTACGACAGAACCTTGTCTAAGGTATTTATAGGCGATATCCAGAAACTAAAGTCTCGGCAGGTTTGAGCCGTTTGACATTTTTTTCTTTATTTTTTACCGGACGTTCTTCGGCTTACCGGCTTCGCCCTCAATCTGCGAAAACAGAACGCCAACACAACGGACACGACGGTTTATTGACCTTTCGCTCCCATGACAGAAGTAAGAACTGATCTGACTTATTACACATAATAGGGTGAGATAAGGTCTTTAAAACAGATGGCCTAAGGCTGGTCCACCATCCACCGCATTCGTGCGCTTCCCACTCCGAAGTTCTAATCTGCAGGACGTTTGATAAAGTCGATTGGTCGTTAAAGTTGTTGTTTGGTCATTTGACACTGTTAACTTGTTCATCCGTTCTGCTTGAATTATTTCGAAGAAACGACCGCTTGACTCCCATCCCAATGGATTAATATTGGTCTCCCAATTAAACACTTCCACCTTTTGTGAAGCTCATCCATCACAATCTCAGCCCGAAACGGGTCGAATCGGGTAACCTCCGCTAGATGCTATTGAAAAATCGATTGATATTGATCGAAGTTAACCAATTCGCCATCATAAGCACGTGATTCCCACACCAACTGAGCAGATCTGGGAAAACAACCCTAGCTGAAAATCGATAGTATCGATCGATATTGGTGGATGATCGAATCCTTCCAACAAAAAAAAAACAAGAAACAGCGAAATCGCCCGCGCTTCCAACTTTCGTTTTTCCTTCACCTTAAGAAGCAAAAAAAAAGTCTTGGTCAAAGGGAGTAATGTCAGGGGAATGGGGAAGGTGAGAAATCTGGTTCGAACCAAACAGCTCTAATTCTTAACAGGACTCTTAATATACATGGACCGATGTTATCATAGAGTAAGTAGACAGAAGCACGTCTCATTCGTAATTCTCGAATAGCATCCGACTCTTCCGAAGGTGAGTGGCGCAGCTGCTACTTTAGGCGGTGTGTCCTTGCAAGAGCACCTCGTATTACAACATTCCTCACGAATCCCAGAAAAAGCAAAGGAGACAATTCTTGGGGTGAGGACCTGATTTGGTTTGCGTCGGCGAGTCTTCATCTTGACAGAGGCACACAGAGTGATGCGTGTTAAGATCACATAGTTTGAGGATCCTACTCTAATCTTCCAGAAACTCTTTTCGTTGCGGGTGGAGAAGAACTGATACAATAAACGGATACCTGGGTAATCCAGGGGCCGGATTCATCAACGATTTACGTAATTTTAACGGAGAATTGTAAGCGAAAAGCTCAGATAACGCGGCTCATCAAGCGATATGGTGAGCGATAAGCCGCGTTATCTGAGCTTTTCGCTTACAATTCTCCGATAAAGTTACGTAAGTCGTTGATTAATCCGGCCCCAGATGGTATCGTACGTCATGGGGTACTGGCATGCAGAGCTTCGTCGCAAGACAGCGTGTTATTACCGCCGGATACGGTTTGACAGCATCGAGAACTACGGAGTCTTCGACTACCCAGGGCGTTCCGACCTAGATCGGTCTTTGAAGTCCGTCACTCCTTCTTCGATGCGAGCGAACCAGCGGTTAACAGTACTGACGGAAGTGGTGTCCCCTCCCAATGCGCTGTCGATGTTTCGAGAGGTTGAAGTCGCTCCAGAGCTACAACGCCACTCATAGAAGACGATGAGTCAAAGGTGCTCTTGTGGAGTAGGCATCGTGATTAAAGTTAACCCCTTCGCGGCAATTTTCTTCGCCTTCGCCTGCTCGTCGTGCTCGCAAATCCTGTTCGTGAACTTCCTCGTGAATCAAACTATATCAAAAATACAGACCATCTGCTGATTCGCCGATGTATAGTGGAAGAAACTGAGAGATTTGCACAAAGAAACATTGTTATGCACTCTTCTGGTTTTTGTTTCTGATAGACAACGACACGATGGGAGACGAGCGAGAACCATGGCGCATATAAGACCACCGACCGAGCAGGGAAAGCAAGAAGATCGTCACCAATGTCACATCCGACCTCGTCCATTCCGACCACAGGAGAAACCATCCGTCCGAATCCCGTTAATAATCGCGATCTGTACTTACGCCTGAAGTCATGCCCAGGGTCATGTGTATAAAACTGTGTCACGACGAAGTTTTGGGGCAGAAGTTGGGCCCGGGGCCGATTAGGGGCGCGTGCGAGGTAGACCTATGCGAGGTGAAAGGCGTGCGTGGGCGAAGGGAGACCTTTTAGTCGACTGCGTATGCTATACTTCCTGATTTAACACTGTCTCCAAGGTTCGGGGAATGTTTCAGCTTAGGAATCATTTACTTCATCAGGATTTAGCAGGAGTACTCTAATTTTCATTTCTGCTCCCTATGATGCACAAAATTTAGAAAATGACCGTTATACGTGATTCCAGGGCAATCAATCTCGCAAGGTGAAAGATTGTCAAAGCAAGACTGAGGTGACTGGAAGAGCTGACAGAATCATCTTATAAAAAACTTGCGATAAATATTGACTAAAAAGGTAGAAATATCGAAAAAATCGTGTAACGGGCACACTATCAATAGGGAGAACCGTGGGAAAACGAATAGATCAGGTCATAGCAGGATCCCCACGAAGAAAAATTTCTCATTTTGATTTTTAGAACAAGCTGTATACCTCAACTTAGCAGCATAAAGAACAGGACTACTATGCCTTTATGCAGCTATATAAAATTAAAATGAATGCTCAACGCTCTGTGTCAAGAAGCATGAATGCATTTCCCAGAACTTATGATTAAAAATGAGGAGGAGCCTCTCCTCAAATCTGAAACAAACGGTGTATGCATTTTTCCTTGAACACAAAGCTTCACTCCTCTATTAACACCACGAGTACTACATACGCCAGCACACTTAATTTTGTGCCAGAACTTCACGCTTGTGCAGGAGACGAACCCGTACCATGGACTGACAGAGTTGAGTATCTTCTCTTAAATACGTTTGATCAAGCTTAAGCATGATGATGATGTCCCTGGCGATGTTTTCGAAATCGTGGTAGAAAACGAGGGATGCGAGTTTCTCTTCTACAAGTGGTTAAAATTTAGGCCATAAGCTGTTGTGCGTACGGTATATGTACAGCAATTCAAGCGCAATGCCATCTGAATTTTGCAACAACGGCAGAGTCAGATAGCCATAAGCAGACAAGTGTTGTGAACACTTTTTCAGAATTTAGCCCCAAGAGGCGATCGGCTGACCTTCGAGGTGATAAGCATCACAGGAACAGTGTAATTAAAGCTCCTGCACTAGGCTTCGTAGCCCTTAGCTCCTCGACAGACACGCTTTCACCGCCTGCTCAAGGCGGTCTCAAGGCGCACAATTTTTCGAATCCTGATAATAACTAGAGGTTTCTAAAGTTTAGCCATGAACTCGAACGACTACGCAGAAGAAAGGTTGACCATGAACTGGAACGATTGAGCGAATCTCGGTCGCAACCACCACTTGTTCTTAAAGCTGCCAACACCTCCATAGACTTACCGGTGCAAGAGTCTCGCGTATTTGCCTATGATGTCTGTCGCTATCGCATTCCTCCGCATCAAGTCGCTCTTCTACGACTGCGAGAGACTCCAAGATCTTAAAAAATGGATCCCAAAACTCTTGTTAAGGTAGTAAATATATGCTGGATACCTTCTAACTACTAACTTCCTACCCTTGAATTATTTGGGACTCTAGTCAAGTCGTGATCCAAATGAACAAGAAGGGTAGTGTTCGTGCTCCAAATGGACAACAAGGATATTAATTCTTATACAAAATTGCTTAGCTACTACAAATCATCAGGCTTGTTTCTCATGTAGAAATTCAAGCACCTCCTCTCTGCTAAAAAAAAAAGAAAACCCGATCAGATTATGGCAACAGAATTTTCGATTTCTCCTTATCTAAATGTATTCAAAAAACAAATCTATTAACTATAAAAACGACCTAGGTGATACTAACATTGAAATACGGGGCTCGCTTAGAAAATACTTTAAATATGCAGTAATATTCGCACCGTTCCTTAATTTTTTGATTAGCCCTTAAAATAAATTAGGCTTCGCTATAGCATTCATATTCCCTGACTTAGAGCCGATGTGGCGCTCATGGTGGAGGACTGTAGCGAGTTTGGTGGTTGGAAGGTCTACTCCTGTAGGTCCTGGATGTCAACCCTTCCCTTCTGGGTGGTTGCGTTATTCTTTGCATCTCAGCCAACTCCTCTCCCTTTCCACGGCACTATTTCCCTGTCCCTACCGGTGATGCATCTCCTCGTTGAGCCACGGTGTGTCCTCCGGTTATGGCCTACGAGTAGTTGCACTCATTCTGCTACCCTTCTTGCATCTGTTGTTCGCCTTTTCATTCGTTTACTTATTTCTAGCGGTATTTACTTAGCATTAATATTGAAATCCATATAATATTTACATCTTTTTGTTATTCTTTACATCCAACACCAGCAGAAGGAGTTCATATTAGTTTGCAGGAACCCAACCTTCTTTCCCTTCCCTTACTGATAAGAGCAATGAATAGGATACCCTGCCTGTTTGTTTTTCGTCCAATGGCGGGTGAGGAAAGAAAACCAAATTAACCCTTTGTTTTTCAAACTTTTACAACTAAAGTTACTACGACGCTTACGTACATGACATTACTCTGTTATAATTTAAGAGTTCCCTCTTTGGTCACCAAAAGAAAGAGCAAAAATTCGTTGTAGTTGAATGCAATGACAGGTGTTTTATGCCCGTTAAATAGTGATTTCTGGGTAGATAGGGTTTAATGAATTACTTTGCCTCATTTCCCACCAGAACTTACAAGAGAGCTAGATCACTTCTACTTTTACTTCTGTGCTTTTTGAGAAAAGCAACTACTGGTAGTGAACCTCGTTCTCTGTTTCGACGATCGCGTCGTCAAGGGACTCCAACGAGTTGTGGACGTCGACCAGGACTCTGATCAGGTTCATCCTCGAGAGCGACGTTAGGCGCGAGAGGGCATTCACGAAGTGAAGCTGCTCTCTCAGTGGATGAAGCATGCGCAATTCTCGTGGAGTCTTCTGAAAACAAACATATCGTTGCAGAATTCAGCGCGCTTATTCCTTTAAGGTTAAGCATTATACTTGGGTTTGATGCAAGCATTATTGATAGGAACGATTGCCTGTTACATAGGCAGGGTGTCTCAAAAAAAAAGGAACTGTTGTTGGAAAGATGATAATTTGCTGTCAGTAAAGATACCGAAAAAGTTAAGAGCTCATATGAAAGTGAAAGAAAATTGAAATCTTCTGATTTATGAACGACAGCGACTGCTCGGCGCATCAACTGCAGTGCGGCTTGCTTTCTTATGAATTCAGACGAACAATCAAACCGTATGCCTATTTCCTCTTAAGCCAAAGAGTACAAAGAAAAAAGTGGAAAAAATTTTTATAAAAGCGAGGAGTCGTCTAAAATACGCCAAATTGCAGAGAGGGACTAGACTGGAGCTCAGCTCTAGGATCCTGTGCTAATTGGTCGAGTTAGTGTTGGTGGCATGCCTTGCATAGCCGGAGAGTTCCACTACAGTCTTGGACAGGCATTACGTCGTTGTCGGAAGCCTGATTCAGGAACATGTACAACTTTTCCATAGAGTAGGGGTGCATCAACATAACCGATTGCTCCTCAGTTCAGTCAGAACTTTATTGTCGATTATTTTCGAATGACCATAGCCAACGTGAATGGCCACTGACAAAAGTCGACATAGCAGCAAAAACGACTCTGGTATGTGCGTGGTGACTATTGCTCGCATCGTAAATATGCGGCTAAAGATTATCGTCGTCCGTGGCAAACCCCACTCAAACTGATGGGCGCATGGAACGTAGTCGGAGAACATGCCAGCCGTAGCATGCACTGATTCCTGGTTTCAGACACGGATTCCCTGTTCAGGACAACCAAGCTTTCCATCTCTCTTGGGTTGGTACACTACACTTATCTGGTAGGGATAAACTCCCTCCACGACGTATCCAAGAAGTAAAAAGCGTGATCCAAAAAGGGTTAACAGCATCCTTTATCATTTCACTTTTTGACCAAAATTGCAATTGTTTTATAAATATTCGAATTGTTTTCAAAGAGGAAATAATGTTCGTGAAACCTTGAATTTGTCACCTATGATTTCTTACGACGAAACTTGCCAGATTTTCAAGACGATAGAATGTATGAATGCCTCCCAAACTGGCGGACCAGTGTTGGCAGAATGAGAGTGCCAATATAACACTCACCAAAAAAAATAAACAGAGGTAAAAAATAAAATGAAATGAAATAAAAATACAACATTGAAACTTTCGCTTTATAACCTAACAAGTGCTCCGACACGCCTGTCGGCGTGTCTCGCACATGCGCGCTTCGCGCGACCTTAGAGAGCCACTAAGCCAAGATCACTCACTTCAAGCAGCTGCTCTGCTTGTGCAGCCTTCTCGGCACCTTAGCAGTAAAAAGAGGTATTTGAAAACCTTAATAATTTCGAACCTTGGTCTACCTTCTTAAGATCAGGTGAGTAGTTCTTCGATACGAAGCCGTCCAGCTCTCCCTCCCTCCATCCTCAACATCTCTTCAACGTCGGCACTATTTTCAGACAGTTAAGAAACGTAATTCATTTGCGTTAATCAGTGCTTTCGTCCTCAGACTGTTGTGGAGCACTCCTTCGGCCATAGTACCCGTGTGTCTGCCACCCCCCCCCCACCCTGACCGGTTAAATCTGGAAGAAAACCACCGGTCAGGACCTCGATTACCCCCAGCGCTGAAGTTTCGTGCCGCTTGAACGACATCCGCAAAAAATCGATAATATCAAACGATATCGATTCTCTCCCCTGCTGTAAAGGCCTTCCGTCGATGATCATCTAAAAGCCCAGGCACGGTTGCCGACGTCTTCGGCACGTCTACGGCTCACCATGCACGGTCGCCGACATGTTCTGCTCGTCTATTGAGTCGCCAGGCGCGTAGAAGCCGTCTGGGTATTTCCCGCTAATTTCTTGCCTTAATTTGGGACCCGTAATTTCTCCTATTTTATGACTCATCGCTTAGCTGTCGTCGATCGATAGTGTGAAACATCGCTTAGCGGATTATTGTATAGTATGATAGTATGATGAGGCAAAATAACGCAAATGCGCCACACAGCAGATCTGGGAAGGAACAATGAGGTATGACCCACAGACGCGTCTTGCAAAACCTCGTCATATGTGTGTTCCTTGGTCTTGGCATATAGCTAAAGACAATAGAGGCGTCTTTCGAGACCTCGTCATATGGTTACCACCACCCGTCTGGCAGTAAGCCGTCGATGGTAAACAACAGTATTGGACAATTGCCAAATATTCCTCAAACTTACAGAAAGAAGTACACAAAGTCCTAGGAGCTAACTTAGGACCGAAAACCCTTCCTATTTTATATATAGGGCGATTTGGTGGTCACTCATTACTCCCACTTAGTAGAACTCGTTCCCCATTACTACTGGTCTCCCTCAATGATCTTCCTTAGCGGACGACATGTTCGGCTCTTCTAAACCCCAGGGACGTCGGACAACGTCTTCGGCACGCCTTCTGAATCCCCAGGCACGTGGGCGACGTGTTCGGCACGTCTTCTGTAATTTGTTCAATATCGGTTGATGGCAATCGACAGTTCAAAAACGAACTTCATAATCGTATTCAGCGACCTCGATTACCCCTAGGGCTGAAGTTTCTGACGCTTGGACGACATCCATAAAAATCGATAATTTGATTGATATCGATCGATGGTGATCTACACTTCAAAAACGAACTTCATAATCATGTTCAGCGACCTCAATTATCCTCACGGCTGAAGTTTCGGACCGCTTGGACGACATCCATAAAAAAATCGATAATTTGATAGATATCGATTGACAGTGATCTACGCTTCAAAAACAAACTTCATAATCATGTTCAGCGACCTCGATTACCCCAGGGCTGAGGTTGGCGACGTGTTCGGCACGTCTACGGCTCGCCATGCACGGTCGCCGACGTGTTCCGCACGTCTACTGCATCGCCTGGCGCGGTTGCCGACGTGCTCGGCACGTCTACCGGGTCGCCAGGCACGTTTGGCGACGTGTTCAGCTCGTCTACTGAGTCGCCAGGCACGTAGAAGGCGTTTTGGTATTTTCCGCTATTTTCTTGCCTTAATTTGTGCCCCGTAGTTTCCCCGTAATTTTCCCTATTTTATGACTCATCGCGTCGATCGGTAGTGTGACTCCTCGCTTAGCGGATTATTATATAGTATGATACCATAAACTAAATAGTGTCACCGTTTATCTGGGGATCAGTCGCAGATTGGAGCAAGTACGTCAGAAAACGAAACACAAACTCTCCACGCAGGGTATCCAGGAGTCGTTGGTACTTTCGAATACAAATGGTAGATGGTTTCATGGTGGATATTGAAGAATAGAGACGAAAGGTAGCGTTAACTGATCCTTTCGTGTGACATGCCACGTTTCCCAGTTTCGCAGTATGTCTTGAGGGCATGTTGAAAGTCAAAAGCCTAGCCTAATGGACAGGTGTTTTGCGTTGTCCGATCAATGGGCAGCTGCTTTATCATACCAGACAAGTATGGAACCAAGCGCTTGATTCCTTAAAGCTGGCATTTTTGGTTGGCCTTTACAAGAACAAACCAACCCTTTACAAGAACCTAGGGTGAATTCTGGTGCGAAGGAACTCCTTTGCTTCGTTATACTGCGCTATTCTCTCATATTCAGAGAAATGATGCGGCCAAGCCCGGGGCGGTTGATTGTGCACTCGAATGTAGCCTGCAAGGCACGCTTTAAAAGATGAAGCATAAGCTTTCAGCCGCGTGAGATCCAGTGATCCCCTCGTCGGCTTTTCTCAATGATACCTTATGGTTAGACTACCGTAACACTGCCTTCTTCCTCGACTGCAAAAAGCCACCTCGCGAGAAGCTCTTACGCATGAAAATAAATTGCAGCTGCGCTTTAGGTGCATTTAACAAATTCTTCACAAATCATGTCGGAAGAGGTGAGGAAAACGAATATGTGGAGACAGCTCTCAATTACGATACGGGTCTCGTTGCTATGAGCAGTGGAATGACGAGAAGCGTGAAAACCTGCCTTTAGTGTTAAAAGCTCAGATGCGACTGCGTCCAAATGGATGCTCGCGGCCGAATAGTGAATGGAGCCCTAGAATCTCTCAAATCTGGTCGTCCCCTGTGAAGAGCGCGATCCTCTTTCTAAATCCCTTTTCAGACAAGTCACACATTCTAGTGTTGGCAAACCAGTTGCAAATAAGAGGTCCGACACGAGAGGTACATACTTAGCCAGGAAGGCTTTAAAAGCACGAAGCCTAGCAGGCGAAGCATACTTTCTGCTGAGTCAAATTGAGAACACGCTCGATCAGCACATGAAAAACTTTCCTACTTCCTTGCCTACTCTGGAGAGAGCTAATATAAGTTTTAGATATCAGACCTTACTATATTGATGTACGTGTTTTGTTTATTAGTTCTTTTTCATGGATTTTCCATGTAATAAATGATACTACAGAACCTTAAGCAACTTGAATGCACGCTTGGCTTGTATAGAATTACTTGCGGTGGCCAGCCGATGGACAAGCGAGTGCTCTGCATTTACCACATTGGTTATTATACGGTCACTGAAAACCATTGAAGGAAGTCGAACTTTCCCAACATCTCAAGGATTCTACAAGAGACGTGGCTTAGTGCAGGTCTCCGCGCGCGTATATGATAATCAAGTGAAAGTCAAAATATGAAAGATAAGTGAAAAAATGTCTTTACAAAAAGTGGTTCGTTTCGCCACCTATCTCCAGACGAACCTAGTCGTTATAACACCTCCCCGGTAGCTCTCAGTGGAGAGAGACATGCGAATATTCGTATAGTACCTTCGCACTCCCTCCGCTGCTCAGGTCTGACACCTAACCGGGTCGTAAGCATCTGACCAACAGGTTGGAGGCTCCCACGAACAGCGAGCGCGGCGGAGGGACGGCTTGGTCGGCGTGGCGCGACTTCCGCCGCGATGCGATGCGACTCTAATAATCAGCACATCTGGTTGCAATTAGCGACACCTCTATCGCCGAACATAACCATTCGCTGTTCTGGCAGTCGGCCACATTTCCACTCTTTGTCCGAGTCGGACCGCCGACGCCGTTGCCGCCTTCGTCGTCGCTCTCGCCTCCGATCACTCACCAGTCCTGAAGAGTCGTCGATCGTCGTCGTGTCGCTTATTCCTTCCCCTTCTGTAGTAACTCCGCTGATCCCAGTTCTCGTGGCGTCGCTGCAGCTGAAAACTCACTTCCTCGTTTCTGTTCTATTCAAAGTTGGCGATGAAGATACCGATCGTTGTCGTCCTGCGTAGTTCCTTCGTCGGTGTGATCGTATATAATCTCTGGCTCTCGCTCCTCAGACTCTGACGTTTCCAGTGATGACATCTAAGAGGTTGAAATGCAAAGAATACAACAAAGACAAAGAGTGCTGCGTTCGCTGCCTGAGATTAGCTAGAAAAGGATAAACTTCTTTGAATTTAAGTCCTCTCATGCACTTTTTTGGTCATTTAGTTGCATCGAAAGCCATCTGGTCATCCGGAGTACCGTGGCAATTCATAATTATTACGCCGATATATATGATAGCGGTCATGCTTTCAGTGTATTCATTGCAAATTTTTGGAATCCACCAGATGAGGGAAAGACGGTGTTGGCAGACGGTTAATAGCTTACACTTCATAATCCTCGATCACCACATCAAATTGCACCTGAGGTGTTGCATGTGAAATGTCAGGCCAGACTTCTACATTCTGGATCATTCGGGTTATTACAACAAGTCGGTGATGATAAGCTGAAGTTAATGTCATGGTGTTTCTAATGGCTCCCCGTTGCCGTGTAAATTCGGTGGATTCAAATATTTTGTGCCTCAAATGTCCGAGTATGTGTCAACCTAATGAAATTCGGATGAAGTATGTAATTGTTTTCGAAGGTTTTCCAGTAGTGACTGCGAGAAAGATTCAAATGTGCTTTTGAGGACGTATTCGAAACCCGACAACAGTTTTCCGTTAATTCCGTTTAAATGGACTGGGAAGAATTATTTATATTTAATGACATTTCCGCAGATGTTCCGTTTATTGGCGACTTTTTTAAAAAGGAGATGAACCACTCGTGGAAATTGGCAGAGATTATGCTAGCAGGAGACTATTCCTCTGCTTGAGTTGTGGAGCGTCCCACATTTTTTATGATAGAATGACTGGTATGGGAACCATCCATATGGGTGTAGACTCCAAGCTACATAGCCTTCGAGTAAAGCGCTCATTATTCTACAAGATGCACCAGAAAATGCAAGCACAGAATGACAGTGTTTGATTTTCTCAACTTACACAGAGCTGAACGCTCGGTTGTTCACTCCTCTGGAACATGAATTCTATTCTCTGGTTGAGATTACTTGCAGCCTTTCTACTGTTACTGGGTGGCTACTATTCACTCAATCGAAACGACGGTTGTTTCGTTGCCAAAAGTGTGACACCGAAGAAGACAGAGTGATAAATGCACCTAGGACAGAAGTGCTTCAAAATTGAAACAGCCGGCAGTACTGTGTACGCTCGGTGGTGTTATTTTCTCTGATAAACTCCTGCTTGCATCGAAAAGACCTGCCAGTTCTCTATACAGCAGTCGCGGACAGTGGCCAACATCTACAGGTCAACAGTTGGAGAGGCTTTGAGAACGGTCGTACACTACTGGGATAGAAGGTGCCATGTAAATCATGTGTTTTGATTTGAAATGAATTGAAGGCAGTGCAGAGGCGAACGTGAGCACTGTAACGAAGAGCTTAGAGGCTGCGAATAAGATATCAGTTTCCGTCCGAACTGCTCGCTCCTCAACATGAAGCGACGTTTATGCAGCTGATGACGTTCTCCGTCTTGCTCCGTTTCAGATAAAAGGTAGACCCCCTGTGGAAAACAAAAAGAACCAAATCAAAAAGCCGTTTTATACAACGGAGGTGCAGATCAAGTCCAGACAGGCGAGCTGCAGTAGCATGCATTGCGTCAGGTCTAAGGGCCCCTGTTTGAATGCGAGAAGAAGATCTCCGACCATACTTTTGGCAACAATTCGCTCTAGTAAAGTGTTGGTATAAGAGTGCTGTGCAATTTCGGTTTCTAACATTTCATAGAGTGCCCGTATATTTGGCATCCCTTTACACAAGCTATAGCATGTCTTTGTGAAAAAGCAGAAGAGTGTGGCTGAGAAATGAGCACCGCATTGACCGTTCTGAAAATACCCCACGAGGCTCTTGTTTCTGAAGGTCACCTAGTTTTGAAACTCGGGAGAGGCCTAAAAGCGTTTCGCAATCTTGGCTTTTTCTGCACTTTCATAGGGTCTCGTCCCTTTGATCTGAAGCAAAGACTTTTTTGCAATTGTTTCCACCTTGCCTAGTCTATTTTGGTTTCGTGCTTACCAGAGGTTACTCTAAGTGCCACGACTTCTTTGCAGACGACTGTAAATTGTTCACCATTGAAGTGCTTCGTCTCCATCCTCCCCCCCCCCCCCTTATCCGTTGTTGAAACTACGGGCATTTAATTGAGGTATGTAAACTTCAAACTGGGAAGCTTAGCACTAA
Source organism: Heligmosomoides polygyrus bakeri (assembly GCA_947359475.1). NCBI lineage: Eukaryota > Metazoa > Nematoda > Chromadorea > Rhabditida > Heligmosomidae > Heligmosomoides > Heligmosomoides polygyrus. The sequence continues at coordinate 80,071,728 of OX375866.1, forward strand.
AGTACGCTGAGTCTGGTCATTAGCAGAACATTACCAGTGCATAGCTCAGCAATGGGGCCAACCACTTCTCCGTAGAACTTACCTGCTATCTCGGCGCCAGCTCACTACTGGATCGTTTCGCCTAGTAACAACTCGAATATAATCAAAGCGTTGAAAACATTTCTTCATAACTATTAGCCACTCATTTCAGTCTACATGCAGTCTATATAGTCCGATTCGTGTTGAAAAAAAAAACGGCAAACTACACCAGATGTTTAGTGGAGTCTCAACTGCTGTGCTTCCTTTCTAATTTTAGTAAGCACTTCAAAGTTCAAAGCGATTCCAATCTGTTAGAGCAAGCTGCGCGTTAGAAACTACGTTAGCAATCAAATAAATTAGAAGAGAAGGGCAAACTGGGCTAATTGAATGGTGTAAGTAAGATACCTTTCACAGTTCGTTAGCAAAGCGTGAAAGCAGTTCAAGCAGTTTAATTACAGACGGAGATATCCGGGTGGACACGTTCTCTTTACATCTTCCGCACTTGCAACCGCATCGAAAATTGGTGCACAACAAATAGATGCGCCTATTTCACTACACGGCGTTAGTCAATTCCTGGTGGGGCGCGCCACATGTTGTACTTCCGCGGGATATCGATGGCGCAATTTGAATACATATTTGGCCTACACAACGACTTAAGGTGGTCAATCGATGAACAAGTCACTCTCTTATCCTCCCCAGACAAGTCTTGCACCAATTCACTGACAGAAGCATCGCGGGCGTGCAAGAGCCCCAAACGCGTGCTGCGCCGTATCTCATTGTGACCCCGTACTCTTTGGGTTTTTTTCTTGGCAAAAAATAAACCCATTTTTATTCTAATTGAGGGGTGAGAATTCTCCCTATATGACTCGCTCCCCCCGTTCAGACATACGCTTCAGACCCTTCCCTTGTGAGTCCGAAGAGGGGAAGGCTTGGTTGGCCTGCGCAGGAACCGAGAGAAGAACATAATTCGGAGTGCACGCGACAGCCTCTTCAGTCTGCGGTGTCATGTACTTGCTGTCCTATGTACTGCTGTATAGAGAACACTGGGATGCTGTGGATTCTGCTTTACCTTCCTTGAAGAAAAAAAAACTTTACATGGCCTATATGTTAGGCACTATTTTGGTTGCATGATTTAATTTTTTCTTTGAAATTTTACATCTTTTTTTACGAAAAAATTCACTAGCTACTTGAGCGACTAAGGTCACGTCATTCAGTTATGGAATTTAAAGATATGCAGGCTACTCCCTCCAGAAAGGATAGGTGCAAACTCCACTCGCCGGTTGGTTAGGTTAGTGTAGTATTTCCTTGTAATTCTGCTTTGTTTGGGTATTCTGTACTTGGGTAGGTCTTTTTTGGTTTTCTAATGACACCAAAACACTAGAAAGAAAGAAAGAAATTGTAGGGTATAGTGAGATTTTTCTTTAATTTGTTGACTCGTGTGAGTTAACTGAAATTGTTCAAGATTGTTGTGACTGTTTTACGAGCACATTTAAGGTGCAGTTAGGAATAAATAAATAAACAAAATTCTTTTATGCCATGCCCAAATACTTACGATGTTGTACTCCCCTCCGCTACCTTTCTTGCTGATTGCAATCTCAAAAGACGACGTTGAGCAGTCGTCTTTTTGCAGCACTTCCTCATTACCCAACTTTTTACGGCATACAGATTGGATAGGTAGTTTGGATTGCAGTTTTGCATGAGTAAATTGATGGGGGCCATATATTCCAGTGAGAGTATTAGACATTATTTGAGGATTGTCGTAGAATCTACTACTCTACACTGCAAGTTTTTGTAAATGATTGCTCCATGATGTCAGACCTAGTCCGGTGAAGCCACGGTGTTTCGAGCCACCATTCTATATCTTGAATTTATTCAAGAACCCCGTAGCTGATTAATGGTATTAGGCGTCCGACTCTTTCACGGGAAGGGCTGCTTGCCTATAAAAAGGTAAACAATTGTCCAAATTGTGACTGGTTCCCAAATTGGGAATGCAACCAATGCGTCCGATAAGTACATTTACGGTGAAAGGTGCAGAGTGGTCCATCCAAGAGCGACAGTTTGCTGCTCCGTGTTAGCCTTAACTGTACTCGATTCAATGAAATGTGGCGTCTGCAGTACGAGTGAAAATGGTGATACAGCGTACCGCGGTGTGAAGGGGCATCTATAGTATGCTGCCCACTGCACAGGAAAGTTTCACCTTTCCTACTGATAAGCGTACAACTACTATATAAACACGTATTTATTTATTTACTTATTTATTTATTTATTTATTCGGTATTTGTTTATTTATTCTATCGGTTACTTATTTAACAGTTGACTGGTGGATACACTGCTGCTGTGGGTAAACTTAGCCGAGGGTCATACCAAATTGACAGCTCCACCCTGATGTAGTTCGGACCCTTCACTGTTGTTCACTTGTAGTTTAGTTGCTGAAGTTCAAAGATGTACGGTTTATAAATAGTCAGCTAATTTCGGGTGCACAGAACTCGATGCTTGCACATCGACGAAAATGAGCGTTAGCCGTTTCCAAGCAGAGTATTCGGCACAATCTTAGCCTAGGAGGTACTTGCACTTTCATATGTTTGACCATAGCGAAAAAATGAAGGATATCTACGGGTAAGGGAGCACTGGGAAGGAGAGAAGACAATAGTGCGAAGGTTACAAAAAAATATATGAAATTGTGAAATATGCGCTCCTCAGTGGAGGCGCTGCGTCTAAAATGGCACCTAATGCTGGTGCAATCCTAGTTGGTGGTAGCCACTCTTACACGGGAATCTTTCCGAACATCGCTGCTCGGAAAGCAGAAGATGCGGGTTCTAGTCCCGCCTGGCGCAAGAGTTTTGATCGCAACAAAACATCCTGTAACAATTCTTAAACGGTTTCATAAGAACTGAATTTTCATTGTTGAAATATGTTGAAATTTTTTATTCCATATAAAACAACTACACTCAAAATAAATATTAGGTTGTAACGAATTAAATGGCACTGGCTCGCGCCATTTTTTGGCGCGTCTTTACGCGTTTGATCAAGAACAAACCGTAACATGTGGCATATCGTTTAGAAGCGCAAACTTTGCTCTACCGGCGAGTACCAAATTTTCTATGTAAAAGTGGGAAAACTTTAGAGTTTTATTGACTTTTTTGCAGATGGACAAAAGGGTAATCCGAGGCATTTACTTGTATGAATTCAAGCTGGGCACTACAGCTAAGGAAGCGGACGAGAAGATCAACGCCGCATTCGGTCAAGGATGTTCCACAATTCGGACGGCGTATCGTTGGTATCAGAAGTTCCGGAATGGAGATGAGAGCTTGGAAGAACATGAAGGTCGTGGGAGGCATAGTGATGTTGATGAGGACAAGCTGAGAGATGTGGTAGAGGAGGATCCACACAAAGGTACCAGGGAGATAGCGAAGGTTCTTGGCGTTAGTCACAACACAGCTGCCTGGCATCTGAAGGAAATTGGAAAGACCAAAAAGCTGGAAAGATGGGTGCCTCACGAGCTGTCTGAGGAGCAAAGAAACCGACGACATGAGATCTAGTCCGCACTGCTTCTACGGAACGAAACGACCCATTCCTTGATCGCATCGTAACCTGTGACGAGAAATGGATAATGTACGACAACAGGCGACGATCGGCACAGTGGGTGGACAGCGATGAGAGCCCCAAGGTTTTTGCGAAGCCGGAATTGCACCAAAAGAAAGTAATGGTGACAGTATGGTGGTGTTCGCTGGGAATTATTAACCACAGCTTCCTCCCTCCCGGTGAATCCATCACGGCAGATAAGTACTGCATTGAAATTGAAGAAATGATGAAAAAGTTGAAGGATATCCGGCCGGCCTTGGTAAACCGAAGGCGAGTTCTCCTTCTGCACGACAATGCTCGCCCCATGTAGCACGAATGACGTTGCAGAAATTGAATGAGCTGAGCATTGAAACTCTACCACATCCTCCGTTTTCTCCCGACCTCTCCCCAACAGACTACCATTTCTTCAAGCATCTTGGCGACTTCTTGGTAGGGAAAATATTCAAATACCAACAGGATGCCGAAAGTGCCTTCGAAGATTTCGTCAATTCCAGAACTTCTGATTTTTATGCTACTGGGATAAAAAAGCTTGTGTCACGTTTGCAAAGATGTGTAGAATCAGACGGTTTTTATTTCGATTAATAAACTTGCCTACAAGCCGAGATATTAACTGTTTAAATTTACAGTGGTTCAGTGCCATTTATTTCTTTACAACCTAATAACTCAGAAAGCATGAGCATATGTAAAAAATTCTAAGCTGGATCGGGACATTTGCGAATAATTAGGACGTGAAGAACAGTGCATCTGTGTCCAAAACGTTAATTGGTTGACGATGTCTTAACTCATTTTTTATTCTACTGATTTTAACTATTTCATCTGCTAGAATATGAATCTCGATGCAAATGTAGTAAAGCACTCCCTTACTAAATCTGCTTCGAGGACGGTCCTTTTGAGGCTTCTCCTCTAGGAACTGAGTCTACCTTGGCAACCAGGTTGGTATAGTTCGCCTGTGTCTATACCATGACGGTTACTTATTCTGCTTCGTAATGTCGGGAAATTGTTTGTGAGCGACCACCACCAACTAAGATTGCACCCTAATGCTGAATGTCTGATTTTCTTACCATGTTTTGCTTTTCGCGTTTGATAAAATGTTCGCATTTCTATTACTAATTGCAAGCCTAGAGCGAAGAGACCATACGACCTATGGTCACCATAACTGATAACAACTCTACCCTCGTCACTCACGTCACAACAAGGCTATGTCCTTCTACAGCTGTTCAGTATACACAGCTGTTCTTATACTTTTGTTTTAGAAGTGTTTTAGAAGAACATATTTTATAGGCGCTGTGAAGAGAGAGTGCTGCCCTTCCATAATGTACATATATTGCGTTCTGTAGCGGATTTCTGCGAAACTTTCGTTTTGCACTAGGGAGCACATCGTTTACGAAAAGTTTTCAGTAGTTTTCTTTTCCAGGTCCTTAAGTCTCCTCTTGAAGCGGTGTTATGATGACAAGTTGCAGGCAGGACAAGTTTTTAAAAACTTTTCTTTTACTAGATTTCATTATTCCGACGCAGTTCTGGTAGCCACGGGAGTAGCCACGGGATGCGCTACGTGATTAGGGAGTACAGTGGGGTGGGGGTGGAGAGTGATCTGAACAACGTCACCATGCCAGCTTTGCAAAACATTTTGTGCTGAACTACATAGATTAAAACATTTTACGCCTCGTTGGCGTTCTCTACCCCTATTCTGAAATGAGCTAGGCCATTTCAGTTGTAACTGGGCAATTATGTGGCCTCCCTGGGAAGGCGGATAACCACTGAATGCAAAGTGACCACCACAAGCCACATTGATCCCATCGTCTCTAAAACATTTTAACCTACCCAGGTTGTACATCGGTAATATTGACGCTTAGAAGAAGTGTTCATCCCAACTCAAAAATGAAGATAAAGGCAGTATACGAGGGTAGTAAATCTACCTATTGTACAAGAGATAAGATGTTGGTATTCTTCAAACTGGAACTGATATTCCAACTGGGGCTTTCGATATCCTCAAATAGAAGTAACGCTGGACAAAAACCGCGCCAAATGTGCTAGTTTATCGCCGAAATCAGTGTAGTGATGGTGATTTTTTTATAAAGAATCATGGTTTTTGGGGCAACTTTATATGTCTAAGCTCATAGCATTCCCAACGGGAAGAGGACAGTGAAGAGCACTCTAGGACTGGGGTCAAGGACTTACAGCAATTTAACGGAGAAAATTACAGCCGAAATCCCTGATAGTGCGGCTTATCAAGCGATATGATGAGCGACCAGCCGCGTTATCCGAGTTTTCCTCTGTGAATTCTCTGTTAAAGTTGTGTAAGTCGTTAATGAATCCGATCCCAGGCGGCCGTGTGAGCTCTACTCGGAAGGTATGTACTGGTGTTTCCATTATACATTCGACATCGCTAGAAAAGCGAAACAAGTGCAGCAGCGGAACCTATCCTGGCTAGAAAATTGCAAAGAAAGGTCTTCTCGTAGGTCAATTCATGGTGTTGTCTTTGTAAAATAGTTTGCTTTTAATTGTGCCCTCTCATGAAAAGACAGAGTGGAGCGCTCTCCCCTACTTCATATTAGGATAGACCCCAGGTACAGTTGAAACCACTGAAGGAATAATACGGGACAGGGTTCAATGGAAATGAGTGATGTGGTGGTAGTGCTCATTCATCTTTTTGAGAACACTGTTGGACATTTAGAATGTTCTATACGCTGTCTTCTTCGGTTTCACCCTTTTGGCAACGAAATAATCGTTGTTCCGTTTGCGTGAATACTAGCCATTCAGCTACCTCAGTCTTTTTCATTTGATGGCGCACCGAGTAGGACAGATCTGGGCGCAGTTCGGGGTTGGGGATTGACTCCAGTTGGAGCCTATGCGTCTCTCACGCACACACGAGCACCCTAGGCAGCTACTCGGTCCTAGAGCAGCTTCAGGGTTGGGCTAGGTGGGGCAAAACACCATTTGCCCTCACGAATAGGATTCCTTTTTTATTCGAATCATACTCACATACCGATGACATTGGAATCCGCCTCTGAGGATTCACGGGCTGTGCTTTGTAAAGGAGCTTCTCCGGCAAGAAACACCACAGACGTGGTCCGAAGTTAACACGACCGGCGGTCATTCCCTGCAATAGTGAATGAGGTGCATTTTTCTCTTTCATGAAGTGTAGCAGAGCTGATAGCATACTCCCCTGATAAGGTCCATTCAAGTGAATGATGGTGTTCTGTGAACCAGTTCTAGTGGAAGACTGTACGACCAGAGAATGCGATCGGGCTGAAATGGGGAAGGAGCTGTTTTTTATCGCATCAAACTCCAATTGGTTTCCCACATAAACTACAGCGAAGGTCGCTCAAATTTGAATGAGATTAGTAATTAATTCTCAGTTTTTCATCGAGCCTTGACTCGGCAGGGGGGCCGTGACGGCTAAGGAAGGCGCAGAACCAGCGACTCGACCTCACTCGAACTGCCACCGCCGCCCTCGACTCTATCGAGTCGCCTTCCAACACCTATTACTGTGCACAATTTGAGCTACTTGTGATTTCTGAAGAAGTTATAGCCTTTCCACCTTCAGCGCTTGCATCATCTGGCTCATGGGGATCTGCCTTGTATAGGGACGAGTTTCGAGAACTTAGCACTAAGTCACTGGTGTTCTGGATATTACTATTTAAGTAACTTCAAAATAACGTAGACGCGGATGCCTTCACCGACGACGAAATTCGTTTTTTCACAAACACATTTTTCGGGTTGGCAATAATTCAGCGTTAATGTGGACGACACTTCCTAAGAGGGATCGTCATACCTAATGAGCAGCCGTGATGCCGTCGGCGGTGAGTGAATTGGAGGTGCCGACGGCGGGAAAGTCGGCCATCGGGACCGAGCGGCTCGCTGACACCTGCCGTCCGAGGGTATTAGGAACGCACGATGGCCTCGATACCAGCTATTCTGCCTCGGAAGCACCTTATTTAATGCGACGGCTGCCATCTAAGGCGCTTCTAATTCGCCTCGCCGATTGTCATCTGCTCATGATTGTTTCCGGTTTAGGCGACTGTGCTACATCTGTTGACATTCCAAGGCTATGGGCTCGCATAGCGAGAAGCGCAGCTTTCCGCAACTTCTCACATCGTCTCCACCTCGTTCCTGAGGCGCAGACGGACTTGCAATCACCTGGATATCTGTTATATGGAATTTTTTAAACAAAAAATATTAATAGGAATAGGATCTCGAAAAGCATTCCCTCTTGAGATCACCTAAATATTATGCTTTAAGATATACTTCAGAATTTTGAGAAGACTGGTCCTTTCAAATGTCCCAATTTTCGCTTCCAAGAACGTTGGAACAAAGATAATTCCTACACAACTTTACCGAACGGTGAAGACTGCCGTACTCCATAGAAATGAGAACGCTAAATAATGAAAATAGAATGTAGTCGTTTCAGTATTGCTTCCTCGCCTATGCTTCTGTAGGGAAGTCAACGTATTTCGTTTTGTGAATTTCGGTTGTGTTGCACCTAAGCTAAGGCCCCAAGTTGCTGCTCCAGCTTCTAGTAACTATTCGTGCAAAAATTGCTTGGCTTACACCTATTCCAGCAATTACTTCATGGCATTTTTTTCGGTTTATTCTTAAGGGGTTTGATTAATTATAGGCCATCATGAATACAAGCATATAATCATGTGGCAGCACAGGTTCTGCGCGAGTCAAGTTCAATCCCACTGAAGAGCATCAGACGTTCCCTAAGCTCAAGTCCCTCCCAGACCACAACTTCGTCTAGCTCCTTCAGTACTTCCTTGAGCTCTTATACTAGCTCTCTTTCAGTGATTGGTGTGACTGCCTTCTGGAACTCTTCTTATATTTCTGCATCTTCAGTAGCAGGAAGGTGTCTTCAATATCTTCGCTCAATTTCGAGATCGAAATCTTAAATATGGAATTTCTGAAGAGAACACTGAACTGTAGGCCTGGTTGCTTTCGTCTAGTCCAGTACCTCAGTGCCATTTTAGAACTTTTCAACTTCTTACCACGGAGTTTGAATACGCAACAGTGCAGTATTTTCTATTTTATAAGGAGGTCAACAATTCGACTTTCAAATTTATGTTTCCGAAAATAGCCAAAAACGGATTAAAGTTGCTAAAACTCATTTTGAAGGAGGTTTTTATGCAAAAAAGTCTTGCAATTCTGTAGCACCTCGCAGTATTCTCTCAGGCCGACAAACATTTGCACACAAACATGCAGTAAGGTTACAAGGGGCAATATTGTCTCAATTTCTAAAACAGTTTGTGTTGGGTCGGTCTATCAAATTTTCCAACCAATTTTTGTCACTTTGCCACTGAAAAACGTTGCTTCTTTTTCCAGGCAGAGCGAACATCCTAATCCTTAGAATACTCTAAAGGTCTCCACGGTTTTTGTAATGGGGAGTCTCCACTTGGCGTTGTTAGTTTGTGGATCAAGTGCAAGATTTACATAGTTGAATTCCTTTTTCTCTACGATAGGATTCTCTCCACCGTTTAGCTGTGAAGGTTAGTGCAGCATTGGACGAAGGAACTGGATATGCAGATCCAGCTACTCCTGGGTTACCTTCACGAGGAAGGAGAGGAATATTACTTACTTTACTTTGATACTTTGATGGTCCTTTTGTCGGCTGGAGGTCTTCTCAGCGGGGACCACAACTCTTCCAGACCGCTAGATCTCTGGCTGCTTGCATCCAGTGAGGCAGACTCTGTTCTCCGAAAGATCTTGAGAATGAGTCTGCCCATCGCGTTGGCGGTCGTCCCAGTGGTCTCTTATAGTCTCTCGGGAGCCATTCTGTGACACGGAGACTCCATCTATCGTCCTTCCGTCGAAGCAGGTGTCCGGCCCAGCGATATTTGGTCTGTACTGCAGCGGGTCTGCTAATTGCGACTTCTCCCGTAGCTCCGAGCTTCGTAGGCCTTCTTGCCATTGCTGACGAAGGCTTATCCTCAGAAGACATCTCTCCAGTGCACGATGCGTAGTTTGCATCGCTCTGGCAATTGTCTTGTTGTCGGGCCAGGTTTCCGTCGCGTAACACATCGCAGGCAATACAGAGGCGTTGAATATCGAGGCCCTGAGGCCGGGATTCTTGACCTGATCGGTGATTTCGCGAATGAACTGAAGGCTGCCCATGCTGCGCGTCTCCTGCGGGCGATTTCAGGAGCGAGGTCGTTATCCATGTTCAGCTCTCTTCCCAGATAGACGTAGGAGTCGACCTGTTGCAGAGCGACTCCATTTAACCTTACGAGTCCCGTGTCACACCACTGGTTGACCATAAATTGTGTTTTGGACATATTCATGTCCAATCCAATCTTCAAACCTGCGACGTTGAGCTCGTTTAGCATTTCCTCGACTTCTGCCGTGCTGGTAGAGATCAGAACAATATCGTCTGCGAAGCGAAGGTTGCTGATCCGTCTACCGTCGACAAGGTAGCCTTTATCGACCCAGTTCAAGTCTTTCATGGCATCCTGGAGTGCTGCTGTGAATAGCTTGGGAGAAATCGTGTCTCCCTGCGTACTCCTTTCCCGATAGGAATTTGAAGCTTTCGATCGAACAGCTGGATGGTAGTCGATGTGTTCGAGAGGCATTCATCGAGAAGTCCGATGTAGGGCGATGGTATACAAGCGTGCACAAGTGCGTTCAAAACGGCGTTGATTTCCACAGAGTCGAACGCTTTCCGATAATCCACGAAGACAAGGACAAGTGGGAGGTGGTATTCGCGGCTCCTCTCGATGAGCTGTGAGACAGTCTGAATATGGAGAAGAGGAGAAATCCTGCAGGAGAAATCCTTGCGAAACCCTGCTTGCTCCACTGGCTGATACTCATCCAAGCAACGCTCCATGCGGTTAAGCAGAATCTTGGTGAAGATCTTGTACACAACCGAGAGAAGACTGATGGGTCGATAGTTGTTGATATCCTGCTGCTGACCTTTTTTGAAGATTAAAACTGTTTTCGACTCCTTCCACGAGTCCGGAATCCTACCAAGTCGAAGGTACATAGTGGTTGAAGTGCTTGGCAAGAAGTGAGCAGTTCCTTGAGAGGAATATTCGATGACCATAAAGATCGGGATGCTTCCATTCTGCGGATGACACTGACGTAATCTTTTTCGTGTAGTATAGGTGAGATTTAAATTTTGTATTTATTTTGTAAATATGCCCAGATGTACTGCTTACAGCGCAACTTTTTCTTCATTTCCGTCTGACATGCACACAGCACTTCCAGGTGTCCTTAATGTCTCCCACACCAGTAGAAATGTTTGGTCCGCTTAGCCCAGCCCCTCTTTCGGCGCCTCAAACGGATGGAGTTCTAAAGTACTCTCACCACTGAAAGATGGCTGGGCGTCACGAGGAGGAGAGCTGCCAAAACGGCCGGGGTGAAGAACTCGACCAATTAGCCCAGGTAAACGATGAAAAAGCTCCGATGTGCCTACCATCCACCTCCACTCCATGAATGCCTCAACATCCAGCTGCAAAATTTATCCGGTCTTAGCACAATAAACCGGCGCGAAAAACGTTTCATTCTTTTGATAGCACTCATGTGCTCCTGCCTTGCTATCATTTTTAAAGAAAAGGCAATCCCATTTACTGTTAAGAAATCGTTTGTAAAAGCTACAGATTGTAATACAACTAGTTCGTTTTGGTTCATAGCTCCTATGGTTTTGGAAGACGTGGAGCACTGATCTGTGTTGCACATTTTGATGACGATTACTTTTTTAGCTTGTGAAGGGCTCTTAGGGTTGATTTTTAAGGTTTTGTAGGTTAAACTAAAACGCGATAAGGGTTTTTAATTTACCTATTACTCTGCACACTTCGTTCACTTTTCCAAAATAGGAGTGCTGTGTATAGCTCTCAATTTTTTGCATTGATCTTTTACTGTGAAGCATTATCATTCGAACTACTCACTTTAGGACCCTATGCCCTTATAAGTAAAGTGTGTACAGGTCAATTAAACAGTTGTACGAACCAGAGGAATTCGTTTTTGTTTGTGACCGTTGTTGTCTTGTACTCGAAAAATTGTGTGAAAAGAGGAATTAATGCTTTGAACGCTACTAGTAGACAGTCATGCGGAACGGATGACTGTCGTTCGTAGCTCGTGGAGGTGATCGCTACGACCTCCATAGATGGTCCGAGGTGGCTGAGGAGGGAGAGCGAGCGAGGATGGATTGCTTAGTGGAGCGTCGCTAATTGCAAAAGTAAATGTTGATGTCCTTGAATGAGGGTTTTTGCGCAGTGAGGATATGTCGTATGTTATCCGCTCACCTTCGGACGCGATTCCTTTTTTCCGCACTAGCTAGTGTCTCATTACCCACAAATGAGATCGCCGTTTTTGGAGGTTTGCGCTGGCGCCTCAAATATACCGTAATCGAATCGCTTAGCGCCACCGGATCTTCGCCTTCTCATCGAATTCCTCCATCGATTGAGCCCACACGGTCAGGCGACAGGCAGCTCGTAAGGGGTTCGACCGCCTCTTGCACGAAAGGGTGAGCACAACATTGGAAAGAAAGGCTATTTTACTTCACTGTCCAGGTACTGCTTCAGGATCCACAGTCTTTTCTTTAAGCTATTAGGGGGGGGGGGGGCCAAAAGTAATGAGACAAAATGAAAAAAAATCTTTATCTCTTTATAACTCAATTACAACTCAGTGATGCTGAGGAATGTATTTGCCATTAAGGGCAAGGTCCTTGCTGCCATCGCTCAGCCAACTTCCTGATCCCATCCTTGCAGAACTGCTTGGGCCTGGTGTTGATCAACTGCTCGATAGGGTTGTCAAGGACTGCTTGGGTTCTTGTGTCCCTTCCGACTAGGAAGTCCTTTAGGCTCAAGTAGTAGTGGTAGTTGCATGGAGAGATGTCCAGCGAATACGGTGGGTGAGGCATGTGAACGTAGCCCAGCTGGTCGAGCTTATCCGTGGTTACTTGTTCCCGATGGGGTGCTGCGCTATCGAAGAGGAGAACCTTCTTGAAGTGCAGCGAATGAATAAGAGCGATTCGCCGGCCCATCTCTTCTATTTCGTTCACCATGGCCTTGAAGTTCATCGTAGTGCTCTTGGGAAACAGCTTCCGGTAAACCTGTCCATGGGCGCAGACCCAAAAGCTCTAAAGGTGCCTCTCGCCGTGAACATCTCGCCGAACGAAGGTCGGTAACAGGTCACCAGGCCTCACCCATACTCGCTGCTTGGCAGGGTTAAGGTAGAAGACGTACTTCTCATCTTGCGTGAATATTGAGCCCAGGCTGCTCGGGGTTGGGAATTGGGCGAGATTTGCGCGAGACAGGTCGACTCGTCAGACTGGGGTTTCGGCATGAGACAGCATGGGGTTTTTGGCATGCTTCTGGAAAGGGCGGAAGTGGTAACTTCTCAGATAGGGTTCAGTAAGTAGCATACAAACATACACATACGACAAGCACGAAACCAGACTCCAGCCACGAAAAATATGGACACGGCATGGGGTGTCTCATTACTTTTGCCCCCCCCCCCCTAATAAGAGAATGAAGGTGGTGCTAAAGTTGCACCGCTCGCAGTGTACCAAGCAAAGGAGAGGAGATGCGGGCGAAAAAAAGCAGAAACTGAACCGGCTTCCTCTACTCGCCATAAACGGAGTTACCTCAGCTTTAGAGATAACTCCGTTTCCGGCGAGGATGATTATATAGGGTTCGTAAAATTGCTCAGACTCTCTGATTCATAGAAGTGGATGGCAAATTTCAGATCGCGTTAGGTCGGCGAAACTCCGCAGCTTATTTTGAAAAGTGGGAAAGCGAAGCACGATCCGGTGTGTGAGCTGTGAAGATTTCATCCTGCACACTCTCGGCATACAACAGTACACTTACTGACTTTAGCATGAAATGTTGCAAAGAATCAGTGTTTACATACGTTGGGTTCGAGCTTGATGAACCTACGTTTCGAGCAGCGATTCTGGTCAACTGCGACTATTCAGTAGACACAGAATTTCAACAAATGCTTCACGCACGGTGGGCCGGGAAATTGAGCTATCTTGTTACTTCGCAGCAAGCAAGAAGTTTCTTCATTTCGCGCTGTCTTGTCATTTTTTGTTTTATATTTATTAATTCATATTTTATACGCAACGTTTTTATTCTTATTAGCACTATTTTTATCATGAAATTGGTGAGTTGCAGATCCAATAGTAATGGGTTGCTTCTGTTGCTATGGACCCGGTCAACCATTGACACAACCCTTCTCGATGATATCTTGAAGTTCATAGTCATGCCTTTGAGACCAGGCAACTGGTGGTGAATATCCACACAACTTACGGATGCGACATAATCTATAACTACTTTTGCCAATGTTTGTTTGGAGAATATGGAGCATTGGAGATTCGGCCTCGAAATATATTAATATTCTTTCTCTGAAACTAGCTGTTTTCAAACTTTTGGCCTTTACTCCAACATTTTTCCAAATGACTACTTTATGATCCAACTCCTCACTTCCATACATCATACAGTTCGGGGCTCTGTACTGCAAGGCTCATTGAAAGAGGCGTTTGGAGGACGAAATTTATCTGTAGGCGAAAAGTGAAAATTTCTTGACCATCCGAACAATCTGAGCGTTTATGATGCACCCGATACTGTAAAATTCGCATTCTCCTTTCGTTTTTCTCCTATTAAAGGAGGGCATCTAAGATCTCTTTTCAATACTTCGCCGTTGCTGAACAAGAAAGAGTACGTTGTCAGAATTTTTACACCTTTAAAGCGGTTTTTTGCACGTTGTTTTCATAGAAAATACAGCTTTTTTGTTCAACTGTTTCGCAGTATAAAAAATATTCGGTCATATTATTTATCATATTTGGTCTATAAAATGGCCTGCGGCAGCTAGGTGATGGAGATGTCAGTGAATTATCCCGCCCAGGAACGTCAGGCACCAACTCACAGACCTCTGGGAGATGGAAGGTGCTTGTTGCTTGTTTGGCCTGGCGGAAGCGTACAACAACCTCGATCCGGGGAATGCCAGCCAGGGCCTCTCTAATTATTTAACATTACCCTATTCACCAGGTAAATCAGTTAAATGGTATTCGATAGCCTAGCTTATACGTAAAGGAACGAAGAGCGGTTTTGATTTATATTCTGACATAGCGGTTTCCAGTTCTATCCTAGTGGAGTGGCACGGAGGGTTGGGGGAGCGGCACTTTACTTAATTATTATTTATTCAGGCCTCTGAAGATTGCGTGCAGTCGAAACGTCAGGCCCTGCGAAATAAACATCCACCCTAACACCTCGTGTGGCAGAAATTACACTAACTGGCAACTTACCATGCTGAGGTCTCAAGAAGAGAGGAGTTGGAGATCACTTTACTCATGACCAGTCCTCTTGACAACGATGGTTAGAACGAAAATGAGTTCGTGTGGAAAGGAGACACACTATTCTAGCCTACGAAAGGACATTTATTTGCAACTTCCTAGCCGGGACTGACTATTCTGCTGGCATTGATTCGCCTTTCCAGCGATGCCCCTCCGACTGGGATAGATCCCAGTTTTCTTAAACTGCTAGAAGGAATGAGTTATCACTTGAGGACTGATCGATATTGAGGCATTCTTCGAACACATATAAGCATTTAGTCCTTGTTTCCTTATTTTGGGAAGTGATAATCGATTTCTATTCGTTTACTTAACCTTTGACATCCACACCAGAACGCCTGGCGGATGCTGGCGTGCTGGTCCTACCCTCCTTTTCCGGATCTTGTGCGTCGTCGCTCCTCAGCACGATAGGATCAGCTCGTCTTTACTGCCCGCCGACATCTTCCTTTCGCCTCGCGCCTCCACACAGGCATCCCGTAATAATCCGTGCTTGGGCGGGCTCATACAAAGGTGTTCACGATTATTCAACACAAACCTATGACGGTAATTGCCGACATTATTGCCTATTAGCGCGACCTCACCCCCGATACAGTATCCGCTCTCGCTCGCCACAGTTCAGCTATCAGTCAATTCACTTCCTACGTGGCAGCTAACATTCGGAAATGCTGGACAAGTTGCCGAGGGGCGCTACTTCACCTTCGTGCACTCGATGGCCCGTCACAGATGAGCAAAGTTCTTGCGGAACCTTTGTGTGCCACTGTAACCATTCTGCTTGACACGGAACTGCCGTTGATTTGGGGAAAAGGAATTATGGGTTGTTGCCATCTCCAAACAAAGCTAGATGACGGCTGGCACTGCTGTTTCAGTACGGAATTTTTATTCGAAATAATTCACAATGAAGTATGTCAACTGCACGATTTGGCGAGTGCTGCATTCTTTTTACCGCCTGAGACAGTCCTCCCCATAAACATAAGCACAAAATCTCCCACAAAGATTTAGATTCTGACATTAGCTGACACCACGTTACAATAACTACATACTATGTGGTCACCATTCTCTTAAAGGGAGTCTTGTTCGGTATGTGTAAAAGATTCCAGTCATCAATGAAACCTATTCCAGTTATTTCCTATTTCTGTGTGCTCCTCTAGCCTCGCTGAAATCTCAAACCGTGTGCGCACCGCTGTGAAGGTTATAATCGGTGTTCCAGATTCAACCACCCGTACAATAGGCTGCAGAAACAGAACCGATTTTTCTGTGCTTTAATGCTTCTTTGCATCTTGGATAAAGGGATGTGCTAGTCAGTCCCTTTGCAGAATACGCCACGCATCCCACCCCTGCAAGATTTTGTGGAGGCAATCTGAATGCGTATTCAGCCTAAACATTATCTAGCGATGGCTAGTCGATGAACATGCGGTGTTCCTTCCTTCCCCGACAGGTCTGCTACCAGGTCAACTACACAGGGGAGATTGAACGCTCGAGTTGCCCTGGCAGAACACAAACCAGAAACTTCGAATCGCGATGCACGCGACTCCCGGTGCCTCACGCCACAAATAACATTGGGGAAGCGTAGAACGTGAATGTCGTTTAGTCCTAGCAAAGCGTGAATTTCGAAACCCCACGCTGATTTCAGTGGAGATACAGAGGCCCTGTACGAGATTCTGAAGACCTAATCAACAGCTGGCCGCTGCTGTCCGACCCAGCAACAGAACGTTAGCGGCAACGGGGTAATTGGTGTAATCCGCGGGTGAAGGAGGTATAATACATCTCAACGAGGTCTGGCACATGGACTCGTCCCTAATCCCCATCCTTTGATGTCGCCCGATCGAATCCCTTGTCATCATATTGTCTGAAAAAGAGTGGCTGACTATGGACGCAATGTAAAAGTGCTCTTGTCTAGCACAATACTTTAAAAAGAAGCTTGAAAGCAATAGGCTGTGAAAGAATCTGCAGAGTGAAAGGTCACTTCGCAGACCTTTGACCCTGCAGATTCTTTCAGACAAGTGAAGTGGTTAGTAATCTAGGCTCATAAGCTCATGATTGAGGGTTCGATTCTCAAGCATTATCGTTCCATTGCTTTTTTACTTTACAGCCTGAAAAAACTGTAAAAACAAACGTGCACACACCACACATCGCACTTCTAACACAGACAACATCTTCGCACAATTCTATTCTATTATTAATACAAAGCAGTCCATTAACTTGAGAAGCTATTTTGCTGGAGGTGCAAACTGTCCTTCGCACTACTCCACGTATTCTGTTTTGTACCACGAACATTCAACGAAATTAGCGAGCTTGAGAGTTTTGAGGAACTGGTCTCTTCGTTTTTTTCTTCGTAGAGCCTGTTCAAAGGCTAGCTGCTTGTAAGTTATTATAAGAAACTCTGTTTGCTAGAAACTCCGTTTGTTTCCGGTACATAATGTCTTCACATTACTGCGAAAGACTCTTGGAAATATCTGCAACGATTTTTGGAGCCAACAATAATTCCATTCTTTAGAAATCCTCAATCACAAGAACCAAAAGGGATTAGGAACATAGCAGAGGGATTTTAGAGTGGTGTTTTGTTTTAGAGACCTGATGGAATCCAATAATAAGCGAAAACCCTCTCGCCTGCAAAAGCATAAACGTGCAGCACGACTTTCGGCGGAAGCCTGGAAAGGCCTTCTGCGTACAAGCTCTTGTAAACTAAATAAATTAGATGAAGAGATAAGCTGCTTGAAAACGTCGGGAGCATAACATTTGACTATTTCGAGAGCTGGGAAGGTGACGCAAAGGCAAACTGTTAACTCGCTTCGCCATTTCCCTCTGCAACACATTTCATGCTACTCTACTCTACTCTATTCTGAAGAACATTGAGGCTGATAGTTGAATCCTCATGCATACGCTGACTTTCCACTGTCATCATTAACTTTTTGCGATCCCTTGCTTTTCAAGGAGTAGCACTAGTAGTACAAGGCTGGAACAAACGTTGGGGACTATTCCATACGTGACGGATGGTGCTGTAGTTGGAGGATACGCCAGCTCTCGTGTACAGCGCGGAATTTCTTGGGTCGGTTTCCGTTCAGGTCAAAAGCCGTTCTTCCATTCGGCTTCTATAATTTGGTACCAGACTTGTTTGTGAGGAGTACAGCACTTACTTATCCACCGGCTAGCATTGTCAAGTCACTGCTTAGGCCAAATTCGCATTCAAGTTGCGTCAGAGGCAGTAAAAGTATTGTTAATATCAACAGGACGCGTAGCTCATCCCACAAAGGGATTGTTTAGTGCCGACCTTTATTTTTGTTGGCCTGGCCGGCAGCTAAAACAATTGCAGAGGTCCTGTGGAGAGAGAAGCTGGAGACTTGCCGACCTTTATGCACACTTACATACATATCTCTTTGATGTATATATATATATATATACACATTATTTTACTCTAATACTTTTAACTCACCAATGTGCCCAGGTGCTTGAAGATACATACTTTTAACTCATTATGTTTTGCCATAAAGGTCACATTTTCCCTGCCGTAGATGTTAGGTCTTGGAATATGACAGCACGGTCGTTACAACGCCTTTCACCTCTCAAAAATACTGTAGTACAGAGTACAGTGCCGTCAGAAACACCTAGTGTTCCTCTCACGAGGCTCCCATATGCTCCGCCGCGTCGGGAGGAGCTGAGAATGAGGAGGCTGTGGAGTGGAGCGTGCACGCGTGTGTAGTCGCGCTTTGTTCTACGGGAATCATGCGCGACGGCTCGCGATTCAATCATCGAAACGGTTCCCATCGACGAGCGAACAATCGAATTCTTACCGCCACGCATTCATAACCCCGCGCCCGGCCAGTCTCTGCACGAGTGGCCTCTCATGACCGACTCGGCAGACCAGACCCGTCTCCCTTCCGAAGCACACACACCGGCTGCGCAACTTCTGGCCAGCCAGGCCCGAGACGGGCAGCTGCCGCGAGTTCGAACTGTTGGCGGCGGCCGCTGTCGAATTAATGGAGTTTTCGGAAGGCCTGAGATTTGTTTTGTGCGAGCGTTGATTGTGTCATTGTTAGTCAATTGGAGCGTCGACTTCGCGCCGATTCGACTCAAATCCTCTCTGAATTGCCTTCCGCTCAACAAACTAAACGCTAAGAAGGGCGGTTGATTCGGCGCCGCTTTCATCGCGCTCCGCTGCGGCCTTCATCATCTAATTCAAGTGATTCGGGGCAGCACAAGCGCCTAGCGTTCTTGACGGTAGGTCCATGCAGAGGGGTGATAAGAGAGACTTTAACAACTGGGAAATACACTGCTTTCTTTTGAACGAAGCATACCCCAAGAAGAACATGCTACGCAGACATACTGTAAGTTCAGGTCCTTCAATGTCTTCATTATCAACCAAATAGTCTTCACCTGTGACCGCACCAAATTCATATCCCACCACGCCAATAGCAAAAGCAGGACTAGGACTTGCGACAATTCTTTGCTTGAGTTTTGAACAGAAGTGGGTATTTACAAGATGGATGCGAAAAGTAAAGAGTCAAAGCATTGTATATGTTGAGCCGACGCTGTGTTTCAATCCGGCGAAGTGTCAGTACCGCTGCCGCTTGAGAAATTGTATATCGACGAAGAATAAAGGGACAAAAAAATTACGGCGTTAATCAGTTCCTTTGTGGATGCGTCACGCATTCTACTTCTTCAAGACTATGGACGTGTAGTTGGCCTAAACAATGAAAGGTCTATGGACTGCATCAAGAGAGAACTCATGAAGACGCTTAAACAGCGGCTAACATTTAACGACAGCCCCACTGCAAAAAGCACGTATGCCATTTTTCACAACCATGCACAGAGGGGTTCTCGGTTAGAACATATCTATGTGATAGAGGAGATGTGTTTTCGAAAAGACTGTTGTTTAGCTAACGTCAGAAGATCTTTAAAACGATTGAGTGGAGTGAAATCTGGATTTCTACTGGCAGTGGAGATGAAGTAGATTTATGCAACCTCCATTTCATCCGGAATAGAAGCCACCGTTCTGTTCCTATCCGTAGGCTGCAGATTCTAAGTAACGCTGACTGCGTCACGCTGGGCATTTGTGTGACGCGTAGAGTTACGGTTCGTTCACAAATAATCAATTAGCAAGACTTATATTTATGTTGGGTGCGTGTAGCGCAGTCAGATGAGGTGCCAGCTGTGGTGTGGACCCGATTTCAGGTTCCTGATTGAGATTTCCCGCTCAGGCCAACTAAGCTTCCATCCCTTCGTGGTCGGTGAATTGGCACCAGGCTCGTCTGGAAAGGATAAAGCGCTGACTTCTTCGTCGGCTGGCCACCTCAAGTCATTGTATGGCATTCAAATCACCTCCACGTAACCCCGTAGAAGTAGGAGCATTCCAAAAGGATTGAGTAAAGCCGTCCCTTTTCCGTATCCTTTGATGATCACGTTTCGGCTTATTACGAACGCGTGAGCGAGCGTTTGAGAAAGTAAAAGCACAGCACATTTGCCCCAAAACTAGAATAAAAGACAGTGCAAAATCAACAGGTTTCATGACTTGCTTATTGTGTGAATCAGCAGATAAATCGAAAAGAATCGGAAAGTGTTGTGTGAAGATCGTCCAATCAGCGAAGTCGGCGACTTGTATCTTCAAGCACCCGGGCACATTGGTGTCGTTCTTAACACAGTGTTCCCCATAAAAAGGGATAACAGGGATTTGAGGCGGCGACTATGATCTCGACTGTACCCGTGGTTGATCCTAAGCGATCTGCTGAGGGGTGCACGGTGATCACGACAACATGGGCCATGCTCCCGATCCTGACGAATGTCGCTTTGAGGGAGGCGCTCTGCGGTCGACATGCCGACGACGAACTTCCACCGGGAGGTTCTCGCACACGCTGCTCGAACAGCAGCCGCCGCCAAGATGGCGCAATCGCCGCTCGACCATGATCAGCACGTCTTCATTCGCCATCCATCGCTCAACACCACACTTCCCACCAGTTGCCACCCACTTCTGGCTCCTTCCTTGGAGAGCAATTCGGAGCATCTCAGTTGCTTCATTGCAAATGACTCGTTTTCCCAATTATTCGTTGCATCTGTAGCCAGAGTTTATTATACGCTTATAGATCTTTGAAAAAGGGCGGTAAGATGGTTTTTCTGTACGAATGCGATTTTGAAGTGGTCGTTTTCCGTAAACGATGACTTTCCAACAACGTGTGACATTTTATTCAACCCGAGTAGGCATTCTTTGTTCTTATCATTTCAATCCCACGTAGCCATTCCTACATACATTCCAGCACGTTTGTGAAGGATTACAAAACATATTCAGATGGCTTCGATGTGAAAAACATCCGTTTTAGGGTGAAAACCATTCCAAACACAAAAGATGGATTGGAAATCGTCCAGTGTGATTCGAGAAAGTTAATACTTATATGAAAGTGTCCTGGTTGAAACGATACCACGTGTGTGTTGTAATACTGTATAGAGCGATATAGCAGTTCTCATATACGAGGCATTGTACAATTGTTCTATATACATAGACGTCGGATATTTGGGAAACTAATTCGTGTTTCTAGATTTTAGAAAACTCAGAAAAATTTTAACAGACCGTAATTGGAGTAAAGCTGAGCTATTAATTCTGCAATGGAAATTTTCAGTTCACACAGGCTTTTGTATTATAGCTGGTTTCCATTGGATTGGAATCCGTTAATGTTACCTGACTGATTACTTTTCGTTCTTCCTCTCATAATTTACGGCGTTCTCACTAATTTGCCAATCCAATCTGTCCCGAATTACGAGGGTATTGACAATAATCTTTTCCATAAAATGATATTCTCCCTCCTGGTCTCGGTTTCGCAATGATCTAGACATAAACAGATCTCGGCTTTTTCGCTATAAATTGCGACAGAACCGACTGAAAACACTGCATATGCTTCTCGATCTCTGCTAATTTGTGTACGGAAAGCAAGCACAGGGACGGGAATTTTGGAAGAATAGCGGTATATGTATGACTGAGAGTCTAGTGCTAGCCTTTAGAAAAAAATACTCGTCAGGTTACTTCGAAATTCTCTGTGTGCTGTTACCCTGATATGCTCCTCTATGTATATTAGCGTTCGCCTCGAATAGGGAAGTAGTGAATAAGGAGATAGAAACGGCTTTAGCAAGATCAGGAGCTGTAGATTTTCTGTTTAGAAATGAAAAGTTCGAAAAGGCTGCTGTTGGGATAGAAGGTGTGACGTACTCTTAGAGTGTTCCGTTTTCTAAACGTTGTTAAAATAAAAATGGGTGGAGGTAACACCTTAGAAAAAACGTCACAGTGAGATCCCTTTCGAGTATTATTGTTTCATATTTTATGGAAATCCCTTTTATTTCTGGCTTCGAAATTTTTGTAAGATTTTTCTACGCCAAGAACGCATACATAGCCGTGGTGTATTCCATCGACGTTCCACTAAACATTTTATTTAATTTCACATCATTTAAAATTCTAAGCAACATTTATTTATTTAGCTTAGCTAAAAGTCTTACAAAGTCTTGTCAGTACCATTCTCTTATGGCAAGAACGAACTCAAGAAGAGATTTTGTGGCAAAATCTCCCGTCCACTCGATTCGACTTGGCTTATCTCAGCAGGAATAGATCGGTGTTTGCCGTCCGATGAGGTGTTTGAATGGTGTGAATTTTGTGACTGGCACTAAACCCGCTCTGCCCCTATAACTACCAGATGTGACATTGCAATAACGCTCTCCGCTACACATATCCAACAGAGCTGCGAAATAAAACGCCCAAATCACATTCAGCTGCTCGAAACGACCGCATCATTAGCCGGCGTCTTAGATAAACATAATCCTCGCAGCAAAATCCTCGCCGATATTGTGGCCAGCAGAGCAAAGTTGTGCAGCGGAATAGAAACGGAGCGTTTGTGTTTTGCTGGGAGTCTGACCTAAAGTCGTCGTGATGAACGGGCGTTGGACATTCTACGCAAAATTTTAGATTACTTTCCAGAGCGCCTTTCAGCAGGTGCTGCAAAATCATTCTTTCCTTAAGTACAATTGGTCTGATGACTGAAGGCTTGCTAAAGAGCAATTTCACCCTGCGCACAATATTTCACCGTGTTGTTTATGGGTTGTAAATTTTTGGTTTTAATGTTTTTTTCCGAAAGTGATTAGTGGGCAGATCAGTTCCTCGACAGCTCGCTCTAACACTTTCACTTCTTTGGCACCTTCAGGATGTTAGAAGTGGTTAAAGGGTTTAGATTACGCTGAGTAGTAGAACCGCTTTCGTAAGGCAGCAATGCTTTATTCTTAAGCATCCGAAGATGAGAACAGTCGAAACACGGCAACTTCTTTGCCCTTACAGGGGCTTTGCTTCAGCTTTTCCATTGCGCTTTAAAAACTGCTACTGCTGCGTGCTGTTGCTTGAGAAGTTTTTCAAATTGCTCTATTCTACATATGTGGTCAATGGATGCGAAGTTTTTCACTTTGTTCCAACCTTTATAAGTGATGGCAATGACGCAGAATTATTTTCACGACCACCTCTGCACACCACGTCTATATCTATACTGCTGCTCAGCTATTCTCACGATTATAACAGTCTTTTTGTCTATATATCTACAGCGACTATACTACCTATATATCTGCATAAATCGAGACTTATTTCTACGTCATTTATAGCGCACAACTCTGTGCAATGTAATAAATAAATAACTAGGTTAAATGAATTTTGACATGAGGTAAACCACTGCATGAGGGCTTGCTTTGTTTCACAATAAAGACGGCTGATACAGTAGGACATTGAGGTGTACACCGCATATTTCTTATTGCAAAAGATGCAAAGCTGAAGTGAGATGAAGAGATCGAAGGTGTTTAGTAGGTTTTCATAATAGCCTAATGAGCAGACTGAGCTGATAAATGAGGGTCTTCAATCTATGTATTTCGTAAGCCAGTCAGTCAACAGTGTTGCCGTTGTAAACTAATTTGCCTTCAGTTCTGCTCGTTGTCAAAGATTCCGACTGGAGTGCCCTTCCCTACTTGGATTTATCCGTTTTTTCTATTATTTCTTTTACGCAATCTGAATCTACAACTCTGTAATCCGTTGAATACCGCGACGTTATGTTTTCTTCCTTATTTTCGATCATTTCTACTCGTGTTGGTAAATAAACCCACAGTGCCTTTGTGCAGCAGAACTAGAAGTTCTTAAGTTACATAGAGGTAATGCGTTGTAAGGCGAATTGCTGCATGATCACTTCCTAGCCATCTCTGCTTCGAACAATAGGCCTCACCAAGACACTCCCTTGTTTTTCCTGCCATGCAATCTAGCAATTGAAGGGCAGTCAACTGATGATCTGATTAGTAGCACGGGACAAGTGTTCTCTAATTGTCATATCGGAGTTTCGATTAGTGGAGAGGAGTTGTTCTTGTCTTCGATTGCACAGTGAGCAATTAAAATTCCGTGGGTATTCCTATGTCGTTGAAATGAATTTTCAACTTTTTCTTCCTGTTTTTGCACCTGCTTCTGACTAGTACATGACACATGTGGATAAGGGAAGCATTGCTGGAAAACATCTGGTTAGACTGACGTGATGGAGAAGGTAGGATCTTCTTGTGGAGACAACCAGCCGTCGACTTGACATCGGGCGAGTCCCTTGTTCAGAGCTCACCAGAACACATTCATTCTGTAATGCCCCAGCGAACTGCACTCGTCTGGCTCGTCTATAACTCTTCTGCCTATTCGGAGGACCCATTTCAATTACATATTAGTAATTCGGACGCGATCGCTATGGTAATTTTTATGAGTCGCCGGTTTTCGGGCGTTCGTAATAGGTGCTCGCGCTCTCTACCATTCACAACGCTGTGAATTAGGGGGAGTCGTCCGGCCAGCCGGCCGGCCCTACACCGTGCCCTTCTCACCTTTCCCATTTCACCACCCCACCTCCGGCTTATCCCGTCCGGGGGTAGCGGGTGCCGAGCGGGTGATCCGGGCTTCGCGAAGCACGGCTGCGGAGTTCAGCCTGGCTGTTCCGAGCTGCCTGAGGGGCTCGGCTTCCTGCCGGGGATCGTCCAGAATCAATGCCGACGCTGCGACGGGGGGGGGGGGGGGCGTTCGCGTCTTCAGTCCGGGCAATTACTGTATTTCACGCACTGATACATGAAGTGCCCGCTCCGGCGGCGGCGGGGCGGGGCCGGCGCCGATTGGTCGGCTCCGCCCGCCCTCCCGTTCCGCGTTGATCTCCGCCGCGTACTTCGACTCCTCTGTTCATCAGCTTCCTCCATCCGTCTCTCATCGTCATCGCCATCCTACCGTATCACGTTGGCCGGGGAACACCTTCATTCCAAAGTACCGTCATCCCGGTGTCGTCCGAATTCGTTCGATTGAATACAAATTCGATGACATTTCATTGCAATTCGAATAATTCTGGCCTGCCTTCGGCGGGAAGATTCTTGCAAAACGACGACGATATGGCATCGGTTAGAAGGCTCAGCGATCGTGATGAGATCCTTCGCCTTCTACTCCTCATAACAGCTGGCTTATTTCTGAAATGTCATCCCTATTAGGCAAGTAATCTCTTCGCATCGCATTTCATAGATGTTCATTGGCAAACTATACATAGAGCCGCAGCAGTGTCAGTTTATTACTTATTTCTGCAACGTTTCTAGGTTTTTAGATTTTGGATTTCAAAAAATGAACACGATTTCTTTCGCGATGCATCTTTAAAGCTTTATTTTGCTTCCTTTAGAGTAGACGGTTTAATCAATTTCATAAGAATTACTACACTTGTATACTAATTTTCGAGAAGCTTCTAGGCGTTTTTAAAACAGGAAAGATAGTAATCGTGTTTGTCTGCTATAAGATGCAACATTTGCTTAAGTTCGGAACCTATGAAAAAGTTTATTAAAAGTTGAAAACATTACAATGTTTTAACGTTTTTTATCTTTTTAAGACCTTTTTGAAAACGATTTTCAGCCCATATTTGGAACCATTCGTTTTTCAACTCTTAAATAAAGAAAAGACACGCTATAGTAATCCAATGCTGTGTTAGGTTAGCTTCGTATTCAAGCTCAAGTAAGTCAGCTTGGTTTTCCTCCCAGACGGTCCCCCGCACAGGAGCCAAACCTAGAAGTAATTAATATGTTGTGCTCATAAATAAACAGAAAGACGGATATTTAGTGGGACTTTTTAATTCATGAGAACTTGTTGAGTCACAAGAGAAAGAGAAGTGGCCAGGAATAGCAGCAAATTTAAGTAATTGAGCCGCGAATTTCAAGAAAATCTCGCGCGGTTTTGAAATTTAGCTGCCTATTTCACTTTGTCGAAAGCTTTTTCTTCGAAAGTTAAATTGAAGCTCGAAATTATAATATTTGTGTCAATCCTGCATTACGTCATAAATTTTGTCGAGGTTCCGTATTAGCTTTTGATACTATCCTTCGTCATCCATTGTATTTTGTCGCCCTATGTAAGCTCAACTGATACTTTATCTCCCTTATAAAATTTTGTGGTCCGTTTCTACCGCTCTCCTCTAAACATAAGGACAGTATCAGGCAACCTGAAGCCTTCAAGTCCTCCTGGAATGCCCAGTGCCTAGGGAATTTGACAAGCTGCTATCTCGAAGTTCTTCTAGTTCCTCTAGTTCTGCGGCTGAAATCTCTTCTTCGGACGACGCAGCAAGCCGAGCGTCTGTTTTGGTTTCGTTGGATGTGGAAAACACTGGCAATTTTCAACTCGTCAAATGCATGGATAGAGCCCATAATGATGACTGTCATTCGCATTCGTTCTCTCATTGCTAGACTCCTCCAATTCTGCTGCTCAACTCACTGCCGGCCTAATTAGCCCAACAAACGCTGTCCGTGCAGCCAATGAGTCGACGGAGATCCAGAGGAACTCATCAGCCCTACGACAATAGCGTTCGGATCCGTTCGGAGGAGCGCCTTCCCTGCAGAACCAGACTGTGCTAGTCCTCCTCGTCGAGCTCATTCGTCAGCCTCGGCCTTCCTTGCTAGTCGGCTGTGTCGCCGCATTCACCATACGATGTAATCGATACATACAGTAATCCTTTGAGTGTTATTAATCTATGCTCTGACTCATAGTACGATGCGCGGCGGCGGTTTTCTTTATGTAATAGGCATGGTGAAGCGAGATATGAATATCACAACAAAGTGTGAGCGTTTCGCCGACGCGTCTCCGCCATCGTCTTCTAATGTACTACGGCGCGTCTCTCAGACACTCACGGTCTTCACTTTATAGCCCCAGAAAGCATTTGCGGCTCGCTGCAGTGCCTGATGGGCCGCACCCAAAAGTCGGCCGTGTCACATCGCCCTGGACCTCATCCGCGCCATCGTTCATGATTTCGCTCGGCGACTACAGCCATGCAGACTGCGGATGGCGCCGCGGATAAGAAGCCAGTGATATCGATGTCAATACGCTATCATTATTTTCATATAAGCTCCATTATGTGGCTTCTGTCTCTCAGTCTCTTCGGCACGACACGAGCACAACACGCTCTCTGAAGGGGGAGATAGGCACAGCAGGCTCGCCTAGGTCTCGGAACCCCGTGTACACATTGCTAGGAGTGAACCTGCGGGCGTGGATTAAAGTGGATCCCTATTATTGCTTCAACATAAACTGATTATACCCCTTGCAAAAGAGGGAAGAGTGAAGCTGCGGGCCAGAGCTTGGCTAACACCCTTTGCGCTTTGTATCCACGTTCGGTACTCGGTTCGGTTTCTTTCAGATGGATTATGTGAAGCTTTCTGCTTTTTATTGTTGACATTGAGGTTTCAGTTTCTTATTCCCTCTGTTTCATGAACTTCCCGGAAATTTATTAGCTCCATCGCGAAGAATGGAAAGAGTAAACGCGCACCTCAGCACGATTCCTCTATGCGCAGAGCCTACCAAAGCAGTATGATTTTGTTACTATGACCATCTAAAGAGTGTCAGGGTAGACTGCCGACTCGGTTAGATAATTAAAGGATAAAGGACGGCGTTACTCAATCCCTTCTGGGATGCGCCAGCGCATTCTACTTCTACAGGATGTCGTGGAGACGACATGAATGCGTATTTGGCCATACAATGACTTGCGGTGGCCAGCCGATGAACAAGTCAGCGCATTATCCTTCCCAGACAAGTCTGGTACCAATTCACCGACCCCGGAGGGATGGAAGGCTTGGTTGGCCTGGGCGGGAAATCCGAACCAGGAACCCGGTATCGGGTGCACGCGACAGTCGCGCCTTCTCCGACTGCACTACACGCGCCCGGTTAGATAATTACCTTATAGATTATGTGGAAAGAAAAAAGCGTGAACCTAATCCGACAGTAACAGCTTAGATTTCTAGGCACAGCCCAAAAGGGTCTCTCATAAGTTTTTCATCGTGAAACGCGAAAAAGCCGAAGCATTGCTGGACTGAGCATCTTCTCCGACGACCTTTCCTAAGAGAAAAGGCGTTCACAAAAGGTTCGCGTGAAGCGATCAGTTTATCTTGTCGCAATTGTTTTCTGCCGCCTCTTCTTGTCCTCTAGGTCCTGTGGTAACACTTGGGCTTCGTGAGTCGTCGAAGAAGACGCTTAATTCACAATGTTTCGCCTTTTTTCTCCTTTCAAAACTAAAAATTATGATTGACATTTTAGGGCTGCGCCTAGAAATCTGAACAGCTACTGTCGGTCTACGTTCGCTTTTTTCTCTTTACACCACGAGCAGATCTCGAGCTCCAGATAGGAGAGCTCTCTCGGGTAACAATTAAAAGTGTTTTAGGTCAGCTCAAGCTATTAGGTGGGGGCTGGCATGGCACAACCTAGGCATATCTAGCAAGGCATAAAATTCGACATTTTTGAATAAAAGGAGAATCAATCTCTTGGGGCGATCCGACCAATTCAAAATGGACCCTCCTAATTTGTACTGCACCCTATTTTGTAGGCTGGCCTTTCGTCGTCCTCATTTTAAAAGCAGCTCTTGTGAGACATACAAATAAGGATTAGTAAGCGACTAGCCGATGTGAATGAGCATCCAAAACATTCATGCATTCTTCGAAAGAATTGGGGATGTCTCATTTAATTTATCACTGGCCTCCTTTTCAGAAATTTCCAATAATTTCCAAAATTCGGAACCTTCCTAGTCATAAGTGCGCCTTTCAAGAGAGTCTGTTTAGAATAATCTGAATATCGGCGGTTTCGAGATAGATCTCCTCGATCATAGGCGTCGTTCGTGAGAAATCGTTCCAAACTCGCTGTTCAAGCAGGCGGCATACCCGTTCTCCTCCGCTTAGCTCGGCAGAATTCATTCAGCGCCGACGGCCAGTCGCGAGGCTGGGATCCGCGAACCCGTCATCCGCACGGGTAATCCTCAGACGATCATATAGCCTAATTAACTGGTCTGCATGTAATCAGTTCGTCATTAATGGCTGGTATCATAACTGGCGATTACGCCGAGCGTTCCGTTTCTCACCTGCTTCCATCTATTATAGCTACTGCTGCTGCTCGGCTCTCGTGCTGCATCCCTTTGCATCCCAATTTCCGCCTCCTCATCTTCCTGCTCATGTTCTCCTTTGGCGCAGTTTTCGCCTTGCTATTTCGAACGGATTTAATTTCTCTGCCTGCCTTGACGGATCGCGCTAAACCTCTTAGATGAGGCGATCAACGCCCCTAATCTTGTAGCGATCTTGCTGAAGGCGTGAAGCAAGTGATTCTGATCGCGCTCTTCCCCACCAACCACAGTCATCTCTGTCCATGAGTCTGCTCGTGGTATTTGGTCCGAGACAACTTCCGAACTACATCACCGGTGTCGCTCGAATGTGCGCTCCGCTTCCACAACTGTCGATCCGGGTGTTTATTGAATGGAATCGCGTTTCATCAATTTATTGCTTCTATTCAAGTCTGCCCCTCTCACTGTGTTGCTACCATATTGATACGACGCTCTGCAGCAGCCGGCACTCTGCAACTCGCTCCGCTCTCGAATTGCCTTTCTGGCTTTTCATTCGCTTCTAAACAGAATACTCGGCTTTGAAAATATCTAGAATAAGGTGTAGAAGACCGTCAAACTATTTACGCTGACAAGCCTAATGAAGTCTCTCAGCCTCCTTGAACGTTGCAAAATAATTTGCAAACACAGCTAAGTCTTGAAACATGCATATGGACAACAAATTGTTGCGCCGCTGTTTTACGAGTAGATCTGCAAGAAGCGAATAATTCCAATAATTTTTCTACTGATCTTCCTATTGGAGAGCAGATGCATAGCCTCAAAAAATTCTAGGGCGATGAAATCTTTTCAAAACTCCAGGCAGATAAATTTTTCTGAGGTGGGACCTCCGCGACGACAAAGGATCTACTTAACGCTGATATTTTCATTAAACCTTTGGTGGTACCAAGGTGCTTATATTTGTGGCAGTTTGTCGATGAACCGTATTTTCGTTCCAGTGAGCCAGCAATTGTTAGGTGAGAAAAGTGGTGTTCTGCTGCCATTTCCGCCTAGCTATTCGTCCCAAACGCAAGCAGAAGTTAGATGTTCGATGTTGAGCGCTCAGAGGTACTGCGCTGAATCACCGTATTGAAATGTCGTTTCTCGCTTTCACAGCCGTTCGCCTTTCTTTGCCTCGAATGATGTCAATTACCTCTGTTATTCGTTTCCGGTATGAGTATCTTCCTGAACGGAAGCCTCCTGTCTTCACCGGAGAAGTCTCAGTTCTCCTCAGCAGCCGCGTTGTCCTCGTCTCCAGATTCTGTTACGGTCAGTTCTCTGCTTTTTCGGGTTTATTTCATGGGTAGAAACCTCGGATCCCATGACTCTCTAGTTGAATGCGTGTGTCAACATCGAGGGTGTTATTGCAGAATTTCTCATCGCAGAGCGCGTTCAAGACGCGTGCTGGTTCGGAGGATCAATCAGAGAAGAAGAGCGCCTACAGTATCTCGAACATTCTCGAGAAGAAGGAGAACAGTCCGACGGCGAGGTGAGAGAGCTGGTGGCTGGCTGGCGCCCAGCGACGACGACAAGTCGCGCACAAAAACCGCATGAACCATCATTATGCCGGCGAAATATGACTCCAGTTGTATAGGCTTTGGTGTGCAGCGTCACGTCGCGAGCCTAGATTGATTCCGCCGCTCATAAAGTAGAAGTTATTGCGGTTGAATGATGTCGCGCTGATTGATAACAATAGAAGCGTTCGTAATGCAGTCGTAATCGAATTCGAGCTACGAAAACAGCTCCCTTGCATTTTCCGGGCGCATATTCGCTCAAAAACTCATTGTTTCTCAATTTCAGCAGCTCCTCGGCGAGCGACGACGATACCGGCTCCCCACGATGTGGATCAACAGAGGAGGAACACGGGTACGGCTTCATCCGAACGACTACTGGGGTGTTCCTCCTGAAAGTGATGACTGTTTCAGATCCACGTCAACGACTGATGCGGCCACCACCTCAGTCTTCCCCCACTTCCTCTTCCCCGGCACCGCTTTTCCGTCACCTTCCAATGTCTCAGAGCTGTCCTCTCCCATGGTCATGCACGGCTCACTAGACATCTCTCCGGCGCAAATTCAGGTAGGGTCTGAAATTTCAAGAAGTACCAGGTGCCCTATCTGCTTCAGAGTTGTGTAGTCCTCGTGTGTTGAAGACAAGAGCTTGTTGTGAAATTCGCTTACAGGTGGTAACGTAACTCTGAGAAGGACGAACCTAGTTTAACAAACTAAGCTAGGACCAGAAAGCTTATCCGCTTCTCTGTGGTGCTTGTTCCTGGCTTGGCAGTTTAGGATAAACATTATAAAGACTCAAAAGGATCAACCAAGCCACTCCTTTTGTAACCTTTTTTAAGGACCACATTTTTTATTGAAGAAAGGACGTTTGTAGTACAGCTGGAGGAGACGTTGGCTTTCAAGTGCACCCGAATCCTATTGACTCATGTTTCTGACCCCGATCAGGGAAACACGGCTTCTATTCCTTCGTTGTCAATGAATTAATGCCGATGTTATTCTGAACCGATGAGGTACAGAATCAGCTATTTCCCATCCGCCAATTGCGCATTTCGCGGTGTCCAGTGGAAACTGAATGCGGGGTGCATCCCAAACAGAGGTCGACAACGAACTCTAACCGTGGTGTACGATGCCACGGAGGTCTTCGTGCTTAGGTTGCTAGGTACTCAGGATGTTGCCGCTCACGTGTACAGGAGCTGGTTTGATTGGGTTTTGTGCCCTCCTCCGCATTTGGCTTCTAGACAATTACACTCTGCAGCATTGACTGGATCCTGAATTTTCTATCGAGCTGCTATGCCTCCGCTCCCACCGACTGGCATACACTTAACGTGTAGAGGTTTCGATGTTTAATTGGGTCTGGTTTCCTTTTTCTGCTTCATTCGTTTCGGCACAACGTATACGCTAATTGGCCACAGATATAAGCACAAGAAAGGTGAAGAGCAAGGTGTGCACTTGTATCAGTCGCTCCCGTCCGTGCCAGTCTGTGTTCTGGGTCTTCTGCATTTCGCAGTAGCAGAAAAGAGCCTACGTTCTCCACTAAAAGAGGAGCGTTAACAGGGTTGCAGAGAGGGTGCGTGATTACGCCACGAGATATTCTGGCGATGACATCCGAGACGCCGATTGGCCATGCGACGCTCATTAACAACTTTATGAGGCTAAGCTCAACCATGCCAGGTCGAGCGCGAAATCAATCAGCGGACTCTTTCAGCAGGCCTACCTCTCGTTTCTCGTCGGACAACAGCTCAACTCGGCTGCGGTCGCGGCCGCGAACCCGCTGCGTATCCTGGCCCAGGACCAAGGTGTGTTCTCCGATTTTCTACTCTCAAAACAGACTTTCATCAAGAGCAATCGTGGCGAGAGCTATTGCCGCTTATCCCCCTCGATTATCCGTCATGAAGAGGCTGTCAATAAGGGGATCATTGTGTGGGTGGGGATAACCATCCATTAGAGTGGTTGTTCTGCAGTCCTGAGCCTGAGCTTTTACTGTGGACCTTACTTGATCTGGATGATTAGCAGAGAATCCTTCCCCCGTTTTCATATGCTTAGCATGCCCTAACTATTTAGCGGCGAAGTGGGGACTGAAGAGCTTATAGGCGAACTGTACTATGTTAGAAGGGGAAGACGTCATCTAGGAATGATATGATCCCTCATTGCAGGAAACTGGGAAGTATTGTTCACCAGATGACTCAGAGGTCCAGCTTTTGTATCCCTCGGAGCTCTTTCTGCTCTAATCAGAAAACATATTCCTGATCGTAGTTGTAGGAAAACAAGCATTTCTTAAAAGGATTCCCTATACACATTTATTAAAAGGCTCTTGGCAATGCTCTCTGCAATCATTTTGTAGCAACAGACTTGAACAGCTGCAATATTCCATCTGTCCTTTGGCAGACCACATACCACCTCAATCAGGACCTGCCGAAGATCTTGGGAACGGTGCTTGCTGGGCATTTCAAATCAACCTCACAATTGACCTTAGGCTGAATTTTGAGCTGCGAATATTTTAAAGGTCGCCCCAAAAATGTAACCACTCCTTGATGGGCCATAACATTCCTGCCAGGGAAGGCGTTAGACAAATTTTCATAGATCTCATGAGCGCCGTAAAATAGAAATCAGGAGGCACGTGAATTGCGCGACTGCGATTCCATGTAAAGCTTTAAACGCTGAGCTTGAGTGGTCGTATATGGACTAAAGGCGTCACCTAAAAACCGCTGACACGGCTATCGTTAAGAGGAAGGGCAGAAGAATGAAAGTGATGCGCGCCATAAGATGCAACTTGCGTGCACCTCCTCGAAATTTCAAATTGTAGATACGACTGATTCGGTGAGAAACGCAGACATGTCTCTGCCTTAGCCAACTGATCCCACCGCAGTTTTCCCACCTTTCTACACGTTCAACAACGCCATCAGCGCAAGTATTGCCATAACGACAGTAGCCATAACAGAAACGGTTATCAGAGCGAGTTTTAGCACAACTAGAGGGCAAGATTCTCGTTAATTTAGCCTTTTGTTATGTAGTTGATGCATATAGGCAAAAAGGGGCTTTTGTTAGAAATTAGAAAACCAAAAATGGTTTTATTAATTTTTCACAAAATTAGCGCAGCAAAGCAAAGCTGTGCCGTTTTTACATAATCAACCACCTCTGACAAAATGCACGGCACAATCCTGATATCTTAAGAAGAGTACGTTCTTATTTTCTGCCCTTCCATTCTTGTTCTAGATCTTGATGATAGCCTAGCTCCCGGTAACGCTTTTGGCCCCTCAATAAGCGCTCGTATCATGAAGAATAACCACTCCACACACGTAGTGGTGTGCTGTCGTTTATATATGGAGAGTCTTCCCTGATTTTACTCCATAAATTCCGAGAATTAGCCAGAAAAGCGCAAAAAAAGCGAAATGAAAAAGGCGTTAAGCTCCGGTATATGCATAGTGTAGCTGCAGTGAAATTAAAGCCTGTTTTGTCTGGCGTTAAGCTACAACATCATGTGAACACACCCCTTCTTTCTAGACGAGCACCGTATCATGGACACTTGTATGGCCAACTTATCTAAGAATTGTAAAACGAGTTTTATCCCACGTATCCATAATATAGTACAATCAATCAAGCCAAAATAGTGAACCTTTGAAATCGCAGTACGATTACTGGCAGCAATGATTTGATTTTTTTCGAACATACGAGGGTTTTGGATTTTTTAGCCGATGTATTTGGATCCACTGGGTTTCACAGCCCATTGTTAGCCTGTTCAAGATATAGCTTACTTTGGATTTGAGTGCCGGCCAATGTTCACCTGCCGTTCCCCACTATCTCCAGTCTCTCTCTCCGGCGACTACAATAGAAACGCGGCGAGATCGCTCGTCGCGGCGCTGCCCGCTGACGAGCCGCGCTCGCGGACGATCCGTCAGTTACGGTGCCGGAGACGTTCGGGCAGGTGGCTGCGCACTTCATTTCACATTCTGCGCAGTGTCGTGGCCTGTTAGCGTATTCATAACATATGATAGTCGCATAATAGATGTTGCTACTTGACATGCGCACAGCTTCCGGTCGCAGCGGACTGTCTCGGGGAGCGAGCTCAGCCAGCTGGCCAGCGAACGTCTCCTCCCACATCATGCGTCTGCAGTGGCCTGACTCGGCCATGAGATCCTATGCAGGTGCCCAAGCAGGTAAACATTATCGAAAAGCCCGTGTAACTGTCAATTAAGGATGATTGATTTCGACGTCAACGCTTCGCGTTTGTGGCTGTGCAAGTTGTGTTTGCGGCCTGCTGCGGGCCGTGTGCTGCTGCTGTTGCTGCGGTTATAAACCGGCCAACGCGCATTGTCCGGCCTACTGTAGTTCCTCGTGAAGATCAAGCCCTAAAACGAGAAGCAACACCGGCGCTGCATTGTCGCGGGTAAATACGCAGTCTGTCCGCAGTGAAACCCTATCAACATGACAGCATTCTGATGTGGAAATGGTCGCTGTCCTATTCTGGGACAGCCGTCGTTATTTTCTGAAAAGTGAATGCAACAAGATGCTCGAGAATGAGAGACGCTGTGGCAAATTCCAAGCCGTCAAAAAGAAGTTAGTGGGCTACCCAACTAGTGACACCTTTCGCTACACCTATTATACCAGGTGGCCGTAGGTGGCAAGATTCCAGATGTTAAAAGGACTCCTGTTTCGGCCACGTTTCCTCGTGAAGTCCCTAAACGAAAAGTATGACGCTCTCTATGTACTTTGTGTGAGAAGAATCCACTGGGCTACTTTGGTGCGCTGCAATGAAGAACGGGCTTGCTGGCGCACGTTCGAGGAATTTTATGGTCAGCTGGAAGACACTTGATAAGTGCGTTGGCAGTCATCATTGAAGTGACAGTGTTCTAGTGAGAATGCAATAGTTCCCTCAATGTTAGACGAGTAATGTGCGTATAACCATACAAAGAATTTGTTTCCCAATTTTTACAGCCTTTCAGCTTTAGGTGATTCGAGGTATGAAGGGTGTTGTGCACCAAGTACTATCGAGCCTTAATTCATTGCTCCTTTTTAAGTTAGTTGACGTGTTGAACAGAACCTCTATTACAGCGGGTCAATAGCGGTGTGCAGATGCTGGGTATGTCCTTTGTACTGTGGAAGCCGGGCCTTGTGGATAGTTGGACTGGTTGGACAGCAAAGCGAAGGCTTGCATTGCGAATAGTAGGCTAGCAGCTAATGGTAAAGGTTACTCTTGTGTATGGAGTCAAGAGGAGGATCTACATATTACAGATGCATATCTGTTATAGAAGGTTCCGGTGGCTTCGAAATTAAACTAGCAGTTTGCATTGCAGAGGGAAAACGCTATCAGGGAAAACGGCAAGAAAATTATTTGCAGAGAAATAGAGATAGACATGTCATGTACTTATTTCTTAAGGAGAAACTAAAACGAAACAAGAAAGTGAAAATAGGAAACGAAATACTCTCGAAAGCAGCGAGAGAAGCCGCACTTAAATGTTTGAAATCTTCCAAAAAACGCAAAACATTTTTTAGTCAATCTTGACACTTCGCAAATTAAGATGAGCACTTTTTCAACCAAACCGGACATTTCTAACTAAGGTGCACAGTTTTCAAACCATACTAAGCACTACTTAAATCGAATTATACGTCGTCTGAACTAAACTGGATACGTTTTAATGAAACCAAAGTAAATCTGCGATTAAACTCTCGAAAATGCGATTTTCGTTCTAAAAATTTTTTGAAACGTCTCCAGTTTTGAAAGACGCTCGTTTTGATGTTGACGAAGGTAATTTGATTCGGAATGTCCAGTTTGTGAATATGATAAACCTTGGTGAGGCCTTGACGCGAACCCTTCAGCGTTCCACGGTGCCCATTGATTAACTTTTTGTGACGTTATTGTTGACAATATCTTTTCGTCCAAGAAGTAACTCTGGAATAGAAGAACATGCTCAGTAGGAATGCTTGTTTGAAGCCGTCTAACAGTTCGTGACTTTTGCAGATAGAATATTCCTTCCAAGCCTTCTATCCAAGCCGTACCCTTCAACTGGGAGTGTGTCTTCAATCAAGCTTTTGCCTTTTATTCAACTGAACGTTATGTATTTTATTCATTAGAGCGCGTGGTAGCGTCGTCTAAGGAGGCGGCGACTGTCGCGTGTTCTCTTCTAGGCCAACCAAGTCTTCCATCCCTTTGGAGACAGCGAATTGATACAGACTTCTTTGGGAAGTTGAAGTTGCTGACTTGCGTTTCGGTTGCCTCCGTTAGTCAATACTTAGGTAAAATATGCACCAAATTATGTCTCCTAGAAGAAGAACGCGAGGCGCATCTCAAACGGAGATGGGCTAGTGTGTGCCCTTCATCTTTTTATATTTTCCTCGTATTTCCTTTTATGTGGATAGGGTGCTTATACCACAGACGGCATTAGATTAGAGTTAGATTCCCACGTGAACAGAAGATTACTTGGAATCGGGTTCAATCGTGAGTTTATCCTAGTCCAAGCAAGATTTCTATCGTTCCAAGGTTAAGGAGGTGGTGGGATGCTGGTTAAAATAGGATATGAAGTCTTTTGCGAGGGCTGTTGGTCATCTCGAGATAGTCGTTCCCACTCCCGATGCAGAGATTCCTTCTGGGCCTATAGGCTGTGGAGGCGCTTAACACGGACCCTGGCCTTCAAAATGCACCACGCGCTTTAGTTCGTTGGATTCAGATCCGAGGATTGTGGTGGCCATTCCGCAGACATAGCGAAGTTCATAAAATTCGCCTTGCACAATGCTTGCGTGCTTTTCGCCCTGTATGCAGGGATTGAATGTTGTTTAAACGTCCACTGCGCATTGCTGAAGTGCTACTGGAACAAGAAAAGTACAACAGCCTCGAAGATGTCCCACCGGTACACATCTTCATTTACTTTTTACTTCTTCATCCACAAAAACCGGGGGTCCTGCCGTTGCTGTAGATTCTTCGCTAAGCCAAGAGCGCCTGCGGATTTTGACAATGTTTGGCAATGGTTTGACATCTTGAGAAAAACCGTAACTGGTGCAAAATATAACTTGAAAAACTACGACGCGGACACAAAGATACGCCCAAAAAATGGCACTATTGCCACCATGCTGCAGGTAAAAACATTTGCATGGGAGGACGTCAAACCTTCATCACGTTATTTTGGAACACCCTGTAGAATCTAGGGCCATCCGAAAAAGGAGTGATTATATTCGATCTTTGTCCACTAACTCTCATCCATTCTGTTCTGATAGCTTCGAAAAGCCGTGGTCCTGTTCGCCGAGGGTGAACCTGTATATGGACTACCGACAAATTATTGCACAGGGCTACGAACACTATAATAACATACTCCTATTCATGAAGTACAAGACTATGTGCATTTATTGGATGCCTGATGACCCTTAGCCTTCCACTTT
This sequence comes from Heligmosomoides polygyrus bakeri, assembly GCA_947359475.1. Classification (NCBI taxonomy): domain Eukaryota; kingdom Metazoa; phylum Nematoda; class Chromadorea; order Rhabditida; family Heligmosomidae; genus Heligmosomoides; species Heligmosomoides polygyrus. The sequence continues at coordinate 80,109,875 of OX375866.1, forward strand.
GCAGTTTATTGTCGAAGCGCTTTTTGTCCTCGAGCGCTAATCGTGCATATGTCACAACTGCACTGAGCAACTTGCAGCACATGTCATCGAGTTGCTCGTGCTAAACAAGGCCCGGAGAGAATTTGGCAACTTGTTAGAGCCGAGACGGCTTGTTCAAGGAAGCACCCTCACCGCCATTAGAAATCACTACATACGCTGTTTCGTCGCTCTTCTGGTGCACAGTCATGTCTACAATTTTCACGTCAAATGGAACACTTTTGAAATCAGGCTGCGCACTTTGCAGACCGAACTGGAGACGGTTCTTAGCAAAATAGACGTTACTGGAATCAAACTGAATGTGTTCAAATTATTACAAAAAGACCTTCGTCCCCACGTGACACTAGAGATTCCCTGAGGAATCACAAAATTTCGCTCATGAAAATTATTATGTTATATTTGTTATATCGTACCACCGTCCATACGGCCTCTCGGCCGCACCGACGGCTTCTTGACGGCTTCGCCGTGGCAATTGTAACTTCTCATCATCAATTGTAGCTGCCACCTATGTCACGGTTTCCTCAGAAAGAACATCTTAACAACGTCGATTAGGGCAATAAAAAAAGCGAGTAAATGGACGACATCCACAAAAACGCTTACTTGCCCAATATCGATCGATGGCGATTGACAGTTCAAAAACGAACTTCGGATTCGTGTTCAGCGACCTTGATTACCTCCAGGGCTGAAGCTTCTGCCGCTTGAAGACATCCACAAAAAATCGATAATATCGATCGATATCGATTGGTCGACTTCAGATTCCTGTTCAGCGACCTCGATTAACCCCGGGCTGAAGTTTCGTTCCGCTTGAACGACATCCACGAAAAATCGATAATATCGATCGATATCGATTGCTCCTGCTGTGAAGGCATTCCTCGATGATCACCTAAATGCCTATGGTTGGCGACATGTTCGGCACGTCTACGGCTCGCCATGCACGGTTGCCGGCGTGTTTGGCACGTCTACGGCTCGCCATGCATGGTTGCCGACGTGTCCGGTACGTTTACGGATCGCCATGAACGGTTGCCGACGTGTTCGGCACATCTACGGCTCGCCATGCACGGTTGCCGCCGTGTTCGGCTTCCTAGAACCCCCACTCCAGTTGTGACGGAAACACGCACGCACACACACTGCTCCTTTATATACAGTAGGATATTTTTGACATTTTTAATTCAGCTGCCCCAATAAGTGGACATACCTTTTAAATTTTCAACGCTTTTATTCCACAATTTAATCTTATAACGAAAAGCGGTTTCACAAAACCGCCGGAACCTTCCGGCAAACCTAATACATTTTAGCAAAACCTGAGGTTTAATGCTCATTCTAGTGTATAGATAGATATGTAGATAGGGTCTTGGAAGAGAACACGCCTTGCATTCGCCTAGCTCGTTGCAATTTTCAATTGATTCATAGTGTGAATGCTGCTTGCCTGAAACAGCGATGTGAACATCTGTGTGTTTTTCACAGTTGTTTTTGTTGCACAATTGTGTAACTCCACGAGAACAGGCAAATAGTATGTTCACTTACTATACACAAGTGAATTTAAAAAATTCCAAGGAAAGTCATTCTGAATCTTCTTGAGCATACAACTATTCTAAACTTCTTAGAAAGTATTCGGTTTCATCCGGAAGGCGCTCGTTGTGATTTGACACTGTTCATCTTGATTTCAAAAGCGTAATGCTTGCTTTGAAAAGTATCCAGTTTGGAAGGTGTTCATTTTGGCGTGGTATATTTCAATCAACCACAAACGCGCAGTGCTGCAATGATTGGTCGAATTTTTGAAATGAAATGATCCCCTTGAGGAAGGGTGGCCGTGCTGTCTGGCCTCACGTTGGCGTTCTATGAATGAAGGCGATATTTTCGTCGACGAGCTCACTAACGACAGAGGTTCCTTCTTCGTTCCATGCGACGCATAATAAAATGATGCGTTTCTATGCGCAATAATCACAGGCACAAAGCAAAGTGGGCAGACTCGAAGCGCGTTGCGGCGTGGCGTCCCAATCCCCCGTCTCTTCAGCGAATCGCTCTCATTCCGGACACAATGAAGCTGTTACGATTACTCTGGCGGCCTCATACTCGGAGTGTTTTGACGGCCAAGAGCATCCTAAGACTAGAGCGATACAGCGCATTGCGTTTTTCACAGAGGAGTAAGCTGTACGCAGCTTCTGAATGTTCCTTTCCACCGTTGAAAAAATGGAGCAAGTGATCAGAGTCAGCATCACGACCATCAGGGACAGGATTTATCACGATTTACCGGGCGGTAACGTTGGAGCTTACCGCGACACCGCCACGTACCACATTCATCAACACGCAGCATAATAGGTTTCCGGTGAAAACCATCGTAACGGTTACCCGGCTAGACCACGCAGTGATGTACCAGTAACGCTCTACTTCCAATTTCTGACCCAGTGTCAACGAGTTGGATGTGCTGCCAAGTGTAGCCGGAGGCATGCGCGGCATCCTTCACCACGTCCTTCGCGAATCACATAGACCGGTAAGTTTCTGGCAAGGAGCCAGTTAGATAAATCTGTGGTTCGGCGACATCTTTGTTGTTGAATCCTGGCCCAGAAGAAGAGCGCAAAGCGAAAAGCAACCTTTTTCAGCACATTTTTTAAACTAGAGGATCTCCTACCGCAGAGTGTAAAATTGCCTGGAAGCTCTTCATCCCGGAATGCAAGGATTAAAACAGTTCTTTCGATTTTCCTTGAGAAAATTCTGCTTTTAGAGAAAATATTTCACTGAACTGGCTTCCTGATCAAATATAGTAACTTCGGCACTAGTTATAAGTTCCGACTCCACCGGCAAGACTTCGGTCGAAAAGTTTTTTTTTCGCTGAAACTTTGTCTAGGGGGGTTATTTGGCGTGCTGAACACGAATCTGACATCCGTTTTACGTTTTACGTTTTACGCTGGAGTACGGTAGGTTACGGTAGGTACGGGTAACTAAGGCTGCCGAGGTCATAGTCACCAATTTTGCCCAAACTTCGTCTAGGGGGTTATTTGGGGTGCTGATCACGAATCTGGCATCCGTTTTTCGTTTTACGCTGGAATACGGTAGGTTACGGAAGGTACGGGTGACTAAGGTAATGGTCACCGATTTCGCCCAAACTCCGGCGTAAAACGAAAAGCGGATGTCAGATTCATGATCGGCACCCCAAATAACCCCCTAGGCGAAGTTTGGGCAAAATCGATGATTATGACCTCGGCAGTTTTAGTTACCTTTAGCTACCGTAATCTACCGTAATGGGCCGCAATTTCAAAAACGGATATCAGATTCGTGATCAGCACTCCAAATAACCCTCCCCCCCCCTAGACAAAGTTTCAGCAAAAAAACTTTTCGACCGAAGTCTTGCCGGTGGAGTCGGAACTTTTAACTAGTGCCGTAACTTCATCTACAGCGGGGGTCTCCAAAGTTTGTTACTGCTGTTGCTTTTACTCTTATTTCTTTTCGTATCTCGAAGCTCAATAGCTTTTTCAAAGCGGGAAAGGGACGTTTGCTAGTGGTTCGTTTGTTCGATTGAGATCGCAGCGTATACTTGTCCACCATTGGAATGTTTTGTTCGATGGCAGTATAGATGCTAGTTTCACGAGATTTTGCAGATGACTTCTTCAATGGCAGTTTTTTTTTCAAGATTTCGTGCGACTGGTATTTAACCAGTTGCACGAAATTTTGTAATAACGCATGGGTTTTCATTGAGTTTTTGTTTTTTACTTCCAAGCCTTGACAAGATTTTATTTCACCGCCGCTTTTCGTGAGTTTGCTCGAAAGCTCTAGATAGGATAGTGCCTCCTAACAAGAGATCCCCCAGGATTTTCTGCATCGAACCCACAATGCGATTTTCGCCCTCTCTTCCTTAAGTTGGGCTGCACTATTTAGCTGTAGCTAAAGTGTTAGAGACTTATGAACACTCGAACAGTGATAATATTTCTTCGAGACAGCCTGCATGTACGTGCGCCGTCACACTGTGTTGGATTCTGATAAAATCAGATTAAAACAACGACTGAAAAGAAGATTCATACTCTCATTGCATGGCATGGTCACGGTGCTTGTCACGGTTTTGCTACGGAGCAATGAATACCCTCAAATAAACATGCTATGAACTTGTTCCTCCGAACAGTGTAGCTATCCATTTTAGATTTAATGTGTATCTTGCTCATATTTCGACGATCATAAGCAAACGCATTTTACAATTAGCTAGAAAATATCGAGCTAATAATGCGATTCTCCAAGTGAAAAAGGAGTGAATAAAAGTAGTCTCTAACCAGCAATTTACATAAGAGAATGTGGTATTAACGATAGAACCTCTCGTTTCAGCAACTCTGACGTTGTCCATTAGGACGAGGTGGTTAGGCAGAACGCCTCGGAATTCATTTCGAGTTTTCGTCTTTGAGACACATGGTCTTTAAGTGCCCCAGCAGTTTTCATCATTAACTCCTCTTGTAGAAGATTTGACCATGAGACCATCTTGAGGACAGCACTCATTTCAGATCTTGAAATCTTATGCAAGGATATTCTTGGCTGTATGGAGATGAGGGAGGTCAGGGAGCTGTTTCCTAGCTGCGTTTTCTGCTCGAGAAGGCAGTTCCTTTTTTAAAGATAGCAAGAGTTCTGGGAGTGTATGGAAATGGCCCAACTTTTTTAGAACCTCTGTGGGTATCTGGTCAGCTTCAAATTCTTATTTCCACGAATCGTGTTATGCTACGAACGGCATAACTTTCGTTTGAGAACGCGTACAGAAACGGAGTAGCTATTCTGTATAGTCTTTTCTTGCTCCGCAGGGTCACTGCGATCCGTGCTTCAGGATTACGGCAAAGCAATGGGGAGGCAGACAGGATAATCTCAGTCGCCACGCTTTTCCAATCAGAAATACTACGCTCATATTAGCAAATATCGCGATAGAGTCCTAATCTGGGGGTGCTTTGAAAAGGGTAAGACATGGAAAAACTCATTTCTCTCAAGCTGGAGGATGTAATACAGCAGTTTGCGCAGTCGGAAAAGGCGTCGGTTGTTTCTTGGACCTTGAATAGTGGCTCTTGTTTCTATTCCCGCCGAGGACAACTAAGCATTCCATCTCTCCATTATCGCTAACTTGTCTGGAAAGGACAAGTCAGATGTCTTCAATGCCTGACCATTGCAACCAAGTAGATGGGCCAACTGCGCATTCAAAATGCTTCTGTGATATCGCATGGAAGTAGAATGTGTGGCGCATCCCTAACAGGGATTGACGGCGTTTTTTCTCAGTATTCGTAATGCAGAATTAGCGAAAGACTTGCCTTCCTTTTAAATCTCCGCAATTTGTTCATAGGCTGTTCCGACTAATTAACGTCTAGGTTCAATACGCAGTTAAAACCTGTTGGATTTCTGTCCTTCACTAATTCCTCCATCTGCTGCGAAAAACAGCAAGACGTTTACATATAGATACTAAAGCGATTTCGCTTTGATGATTCCACTCCAAGCGTACGAAAAACCTAAGCAATCTGTTGCACTCTGAACCAGTCGCGATGGTGGGGTAGACTGCGAACTGCTGAAAGCTGATGGGACTTTTCCGTGTAGGCACGCTGCCGACTGTTGCGTCTCATTCGCAGATTTCATTTTCTGTTTTGTTCAGACGAATTCCTACGCTATCCCACTTGTTGTGCACGAAGGTTGATCTTTGCCTCATATCTCGCTCAAAGATGCAATACGAATATTGGGCAAAAACGTTTCTTCAGACGAATTTTTCGCATTGAAGACATAATGACCTCATCACAGCTGCAATATAGCAGTAGGTTAGACAGTAGGTTAGGTTGTGTTCGAAAAGGTGACGTGGGCCTTGGTGATAGTGGCAACATTTCATGAAAAATTGTCATCTTCCTTAAGATATTGCTCAACAAATATGAATTGCTTCTTTCCAATTCATTTCCATCTCCTAAGAGAATTCTTTTGAGACAATGGCTTCGAATCTTTCTCTTTGAGCAGTGGGAAAAATTTGGATTATTATCCACGACAGGAAATGACACTTATCATTGTATTGAAAGATCAAATCGAATGCGAATAGCTTCTTTGACTTGATTCGGACTTGCTTTTCTACGGGAGAATTTCAACTTCATTTCATTTCATTTACTGCGCCAATTACATTTGACGGTAGAGATGGTGACGAAGTTAGGCGTAGTTCTCGGCTTGTGATAAGAGATCCACATAATACAACCATAGTTGTTGAGGAGATATGACGCATAGTTCCTGGCTTTTGATAAGAAATCCCTACAATATAATCATAGAAACATTCACTAAGGACTGGTCTTGCTGGTTGGCTGATTTTTGATGGGAAACTTTTTGGCTGATGTAAATGAAATAAGGCTTATAAAGCATCACGAACTAGAGTACTAATAACATCACGAACTAAAGTACCTGCTCTATAGGTTCTGACCTATTTGGTGTGACCTCCAGGGTATTTAAGGCAGGGGTCTGAGGGCTGAGGCTCATTCACCCACGTCCGGCCTACGGGTGATTGGTGCTCCACTCCGGTATACCACCTTAAAGGTTAGTCGTCTTTTGCAAACTCCCATCCCTGATCTTGTCTCTAGTATCCTCAAGAAAAGTACCCTGTGAGATGAAATGGTGTTTGAGGGAGTAGTGTCGTAAATGATTTCGACTCTTCCAGGCTCTGAAGAAGGCGAAGACGCCGAGACGTTGGCCTCAATAGAGCCGAAATCAATCTTGGTCAACAGCTTAAGAAGACATCATAATAGTCTAAAATCATCATGTGCCATGATTCACTGAAAGCCGATCATGAACAGGACTAGAGTACGCTTTCAGCCTGGACGGTCGCGTGGTAGCAAAGTGGCAAAGAAGAAGCGCCGGCTATCGCGTGCTCCACGAATCGAGGTCCTTTTTATGGACTCCGGCCAGACCAACTATATCTTCCACCTCTCGGAGTCAGTGAATTAGTTCCCTGTTTCTCTGAAAGCGATGATGAACTAACGTGTTCATCGCCGGGCCATCGCATATGCAGTGGAGTCTAGTTTTGTCGAAGGTCGAACAAGGGGAAGAATTGTACTTACCAAACAAACCCGTTGATATGAAAGCCTAGAAATATTTCCTGGAAAGCGAAGGGGCGAGATCTGTTTCGGACACGAGTTTCGACAATTCAACCTTCGGACAGCTTCTATCCGCTATAACTTCGCTGTGGGCTTAAGTAAAAATACCGCGTGCATGTTATGGAGCCGGCCAACTACGTATTCCAAGCGCTCTAACGCCCTGTAGGTTCGCCGCGCCTTGCCTTGTGCCAAGCAGCCCTTCTCCAAGTGTTGGTGAATTTTTAGCTAAGACCTGCAGTGGGACGACTATGGGCACCTTTCTTCATATCGCTACTCCTGCTCGTTATGTTAGCCAGTGATGGATTCACTTTCTCTTCATATTGTATGGAAATAGAATGTGTGGCATATCTAAAAAAGTAGAGGAATAGCGTCGGTTATCACTCTTGTTAGTATTGACTAAGTCCAGCGCACATAGGGCTTCATTTAGTGAATTCGTGAAGAACGGAAGTTTAAAAATTGAGCCAAGATGACCTGGAACTCCCGGCGGAGTATCCCGACAACCTTTTGCCCTAAGTAAAATGTTGAGCGAATCCGTAACAGAGATCAAGGTGTGTTCTTTTCAGCGCGAGCAGCCGCGGCGCTGAATCCGTTCGGAATGCTGTCGCTGCCCTCGCAGACGTCCCTCCGGATGCCGGTCGAGCTGTCGTCGAACCCACTGGCGCTGCACAAGAAACAGAGCCGACCCACGTTCACCGGCCATCAGGTGAGAGCTTCGACTGTGCCGGCCGAGTCTTTGAGTAAGCTAGCGAGCTGGCCGAGAATGTTTTCAAGAAAAGCGCCGAGCATAATGACAGCCTTTCATAACTCTTGATTACTCATTATACACCGCAAAAACATGCCAATCAAGGCATCATTTGCAATACACAATTTTGATGTATTTTAATGATAAGCCTTGTCGTCCTAATCAGACGCAGCGCCGATGTTGACTAGGAGGATTACGACGTAACAAGCGCTCGTTCCAGATTTTCATGTTGGAGAAGAAATTCGAGCAGACGAAGTACCTCGCGGGATCCGACCGTGCCCAGTTGGCGCAGGAACTGAGCATGAGCGAAAGCCAAGTCAAGGTGAGCACTCTATGCGGATCGCAGGCTCGATTCTGCTTCCATAAAAATAGCCGTTCTCTTCCATCTAGCAAAAGGGTGTACATTGTCTTCAAACGTTTAGTCCTTGATTTAAACTACGAAATGATTGTATTGAACGAGGATGGAACTGAATATCTCTAATCTGAGCGGGAACATCTCTCCATTGTCCGAGTTCCGGCCTTAGGTTTCGGAGGCCGAAATATTCCGTGCGGTGGCCGGATTTCTCTCGCAGCACGTGCATCGGTCAGAAAGTGGGAATCGATTCGAAGACGGACAACAATGACTTGCTGTCCGTTCGCAACATCGACAAAGGCTTCGATGTTTGCGGTGGAACCGTAAAACCTCGAAGCGTTGAGCGCCTCGGCTGAGGTGAAGGTCATAATCGGATGACGGGTGTTCTTCAACCACATCGTACCAGGGGTATCATAATCAATTCACACGCTCACGACAGGAAACCAAACAGAAATATCTACAAACAGTGTGAAACCCACCACCCCTTCTGCAAATTGTTTTAAAAAACCCTTCATACGAATGTCATAAACCCTTGGTAGACGTCTAGAAAGTACTACGGTCAGAAAATCGTTTAGGCCAGGATAGCACCCGATTCAAAATAAAGAATCGGGAAACAGGGCAAGGAAGAAGATTGGTCATACTCCAGCGTATTTCTTTAAACAGTTCACCCAGATTGTTAAGCAGAATTTACTTCGGCTGGCGTTTCGGCCTCTTCTCATTCTTCTGGACCTGGAAACCTCGATAATATTTGTGAAACTACTCTCCGAAACGCCTTTTCTTCATAAAGAATAGCACTCGGAAGAGAACTAGAGTGAAGCGTCGAGGTCCTAGAGACAGCGTAGCAACTAACCTCATGTGGGCGTTGACGAGGACCCGTAAGCAGAGACAGACGTGAGTTTAGTCCCGGATAGCACTCGCTTCAAAACTGCTTCACAGTATCCCCTGATATGTATAACATCAAATTGCTGTATGAGTTCCCTCAAATTTTATTGACCCAAATTTTATATGCTCAAAATTTTGCTTATCCTGCCTTCTGTTTGTAGTAAACAAACATCGCTCCATTTTTTATATACGCAGTCAAGTGAATTTCACTGCTTAGGGGAAGTATTACATGACAGTTGTGGAGAGAAGGTGCGTGTTAGCGCAATAGGAGGAGCAAGCAGACCTACAGCAGTCCCTTCGGTGTCGGCGGACGGTGCCAGAATCGTTTGTGAAGGAAAAAACACTAACTTGCTCATGGTCACCACAGGTACATGCCAAATGCGCACTCTCATTGCTTCAAGACAGCCCGTAGAAATAGAAAGCTCACCCCTAACGGGGATCGATTAGCGCCGTCCTATATAATTTGATACTTTATCATTGGATACTAGGTGCGTTGTATGTAGTGCAATCGGAGGGCGTACCGTCCGTCGTATACACCTCGAATCGAAGTTTTTGGTTCGGGTTTCGGTCCGGCCAACTAAGCTTTTCATCCGTCGGATGTTGGTAACTTGGTACCTGTATTTCCTTTCGAGGAATGACACACTAACTTTTTCATAGTCTTGGCATGCATATACAGAACATATACACATTCCGATCGCTACCACGACATCCCTCAATTTCGTGGAATTCGCGTCTCATCCCAGAAAGGGATTGCTTAACGCCTTTCTTTATATTTTTATCCGTTAATATTGATCACTGAATGCGTGGTAGCATAGCCGTAGAAGGCGCCTGCATTCGAAAGTCACCTCCACCCCGAATAAAGGTTCGTGGTTGGGGTTACGCTGAGCCAACGAGCCTTCCATTCATCCGAGATAGGTGATTTGTTGAAAGGCTCGTTCGGGAAGGGTAAAACACTGACTTTTTTATCGGCTGACAACCACACGCCATTGTATAAACCAAATATGCATTCAAATTGCCTATTACGGCATTGGCTATGTAACTCCGACTTTTACCACTTCTTTTGGAAGGTCTGCTACGGACCTGGTGAAGGTGTGGCCTATTTTTGATTAAATTTATAGTCTCTCGTAACGTAACGCTACAGAATATCTTTTCACCTTCTGAACGGAATTTTTGAAAATTTTAAGACTTTGGCATCAGCGCTGATCTTGAACGCAAGTGACGGCCTTCCCGTCAGGAAGAGAAGTGCCTCCTGAAATTTTCGAATTACACAATTTCGTCCCTGTTCGGGTAACAGGAATTCTAGAGTCACGGAGACCGAGTGGCATTGAGGCGCTAGTTCACTGCACGTCTTCTTAAGCTGCTCCGTTGGGTGGCAGGTGTCCCACGACGCTACTACTCTTGCCAGTGGTGAATCCGCGTAGGCGAGACGCGACGATGCTCGGCGCGCAGCGAAAGAACGACGTTCGAGGCATCATAAATTTGGTATTCATGCTCTGTCCATAATGGCGAATCATACGAGGCGGAGTCAGTCAGCTGTCTGCGATTATGCGCATTTGCGTGCTGCCCCTCGAGACAAATTGAATTTCGAATTTGGCGCCTCAATGACCGGCAATCGACTACGGTAGCTGAAGAGCAGTCATCGTATCTACCTCCTCACAATCAGGGCTTTTCAGCCGGCAAGACGCAGCGCTTCGATCATCACCTTCATCGCTCAGCGTTCGTTGCCCTAGAAGTGAATTATAAGAGCTGAAGAGCTCCCGGCAGTGCTTAGGGTTCTGGAGCGGACATTGTATCGGGGGAACATGACAGAAGCGTATCATACACAGTTCACTCTGAAAAGAGTGCGAGCTATATCTCCTCGGTACTTGTTCGAATGAACTATGAAACAACGAGATGAGATTTGGGGTGATCTGTTCCAACGTCAAATTCCGGCGCAAGCGATGTATTCATGCGTCTGGTTGTATGTGCAAGCTTCCTGGGGAACAAACAATCGCCTAAGAGTAGTATTACCACTACAAAAGATTGCATTTCAGCTTTATTATTAAAGAACTATGTTTAGTTGTAGAAGAATATTCCATGGGACTATTTCAATATTCATGGAAGCATTTCTGTAACACCAGGTTTCTGAACCAGACTTTACTCGGCAGACATTTAGGTGCAGTCGGTTTTCCAAAAGCAGTTCTATAGAAATAAGGTTGGTGTTCTATAAAATGAAACGCTCGACATCAAAACAAACTCCCTCGTCTGATTCCGGAGAAAAGTGCAAGGTCAAGCACTCAAAACTTATAAAATGAGGCTTCCACCAATGTGTCACAGATCTAGTAGTTCTGCTTTACTATGAAGTTGAAATAGGCAGCGTTTATAATTCTATAAATTTGTCATTTTTGACGACTTCCAGAAGAATTGGGGAAACAATATTAGGTTGAGTCATAAATTTTGCTACAAAATTTGCCTGCCAGGAAAACTAAGATTATAGAACAAAAGAAAAGTGATTGACTTAAGCGAAGTAATTGCCGTTGTTCTCAATGAGATTCTTCCGCTTTTCATGCACTGAGTGGATTACATCTCTGTACAGTTTGGTCAGTTTCGACCCGAAGTTTGTCATCGCCGTGACCTCATCGATTTCGGCGAAGCTCCTACAACGGAGGAAGTGATCATCGACTGAAATAGACGGCAGTCAGGCTGCGCAATTGCCAGGGTGTATGGTGGTTGCTTGATTTTGCTTCAGCCCAATTCCTAGGATTTTGCCGGCGTCTGAAGTGCCGTAAGCGGTCGGCCGTTGTCCTGCTGGAAGAAATATTGGCTCGTATCGACTTCTCTCTCCGCTAATTTTTGTTGGATCTAGTGGAGTTGTAGGCAAAAGCAAGCGTCGAGGATGGTTTGACTATATGAAGCAGTTCCCGGTGCACAGGGCCACAACACATCCACCAAACACATGGCAGAACCTTCGTTCGGTGGAGCCCCGGTTTCGACGTCAGAATCCGGCTCGTTGCGTTCCAGCCATTTCCTGTCTAACTTCGCAGTTGTCGCAAAGCATCCGCTTTTCACCGCTGGTAAGCTGCTTCGATCCAGGCCCACTTTCTTGAACCGGTGCAGGAGCTCTCGGAAGCGCAGCGATTAGGGTTTCCGTCAACGGGTAAGGCAGTAATGAAGGCGATTTTGGCCACCTTCCAGTCTTCTGCAGTCGACGAGTAGTGAGTGGTTCGCTGGGAGGAGTGGGGGCCGGCGGTCAGTCCTAGTGTGGTTTGAGAAGAGTTCGACATGATGGATTGGCGCAGACGCCTTTTGTTCACACCAGTTGATCTTTCCGGGAGTGGCTTGTCTTTGTTGCCCCTCTGGGCGGAAAGGAACTGCTGTTACCATCTCCATTAATTTATTCGATTAGGAGTAAACTTGCCGATGACTGATGACTGATGACTTGTGCTTAACCTCCATTGCTGGGTTGTTGCCGAGCTTGAACTAATTGAAAATGAAATCATATACTTTTTCACGTTGAGTGGTCATCGTTCTAGAAAATAAAACTTTTCAATGACGCCAGGAAAATCAACGATTTATAACTCGAAGTGATCGCTAGGACACAGGCTTTCAAACAAAATATAATGCTTCAGCAGGATTGATTTGTATTCCAGAAAAAAAACACAAGTGTTGCAAACTTTATGGCTTATCCTAACAATGTTGAAACTAAAAAATACACATTCAAATACGTTAGCAGAACTGTATATGAATAAGACTAGGACTGCATACACAGCTCCTAAACATTCTAACTATGAAAAACAACGTTTCTGCATTGTGGATTTCACGCTTCTGAAGTCAAAGGGCCATCGGATGAACCAAGAAGCCTTCAGAACGTTGATCACTAAACAATTCTTTTTTCACACCACCAAGTTAGGGTGAATTCTGAGCGATGCTAAATAGAGGACTAGACAGGTTGAAACTGTAACAGAAATGGCCTTCATCAGTGAGCTAAGAACCGTCATGTGACGTAAAACCTGGGTATCATCCAATAGTCCTCAGTAGGTCCTCGGCTACAGAAAAGTCAAGATTCGATGGATCCCTCATGCCTTTACCGATTCGGTGCGGTTCATCTGCGTGGCCATTTGTCCGTCTCCATTTCTCCTCTCGCATCGAAAGGAATTTTTGGAAGACCATGTTGCTGGTGATAAGAGTTGGGTCCTCTACGGTTCTAAAGCATCGTGCCGTGTGGATCCCTGGAGGAGAAGACTTGCCAGCGCAAGCCGAAATGGGCCATCATCCTCCGAAATGGAGAGAAGAGTGGGCTGAGACACAATTCCCAGCCCACTCTTCTCTCCTGATTATGCCCCTTTGGCTATCACCTGCATACCTAGCCTTCCTAAGGCATTCCTAGCGGAAAAAACCCCAAATTCCCTAAGAGGTGTCTCCTTTAATGCTTCTGGCATTCGCGGGGAATGTTGTATTACGAGTTGCTCCCGCAAGAACTCACAGCCACGAGCAGCATTTATGCCAATCGGCTTCAGAAAACGAGAAGAACGGCCAAGATGTGTTTCTGTCCACTTCCTTCACGACAACGCTAGGCCGCATGTTGCTAAAGGAACACGTGAAAAATTGGGAGGTAGGGGGGGGGGGGTGGGCTGAGACACAATTCCTAGCCCACTCTTCTCTCTTGATTATGCCCCTTTGGCTATCACCTACATACCTAGTCTTCCTAAGGCATTCCTAGCGGAAAAAATTCCCAAATTTAAGATGTTGGGCGGTTAACGAATTCGTTGACTACCAGTCTCCCCAGTTCTCGTATGAGGGACGCTGATCTGCCTATCACGGTACACTGTAGTGACTGGCAATGGTGATTCTACTGTGGTAAGAATTCGACTACATGCTGAATAAAAAAGTGAACAGGAAGAATGTCGAATACCACAAGACCTTCGCACTACCCTTATATTTCCCACGGTCGACTAAGAGAGTGTTCAATCCAAGGCGCAACTAAAAAGATTTTTAATAGGACTATACGGTTCCTATAAGAAGCATGCACCTCATTTAGGTGATTGGAGCAACGTTTAAGTACCAGTCAAAGGCTGTTAGTTATTATAGGAGCAGTTGGTTATGTCTACTGCATATTCTGCAGTAAACTCTCTTCTTGTAGAAGAATTGGAACACGGATGTCTCAACCTATCCCATGGAAACGACATGATGAATGCCGAAACTGAAAGTGTTTCAGCGTGTTTGTGTCAACCCTGGTTGTCATTGTGGCATCGTTCCTTTTCTTTTTGAAAGAGCTCTGACCGTGGTTCAACATATTGGAAATCTACTGACTCCGAATTTTATGTGTCATTAAATTCAACCGCATACGTGATGGCTTTGAGAAGCTACCCCACGACCATCCATAGTAATCATTCCGCGGTCGTAACGCAAAGAACTTAGTGTTAATATTTCATTTTCCTGCAAAAAAAAGTTTGACACTTTTGACTTTACGTCTTTCTAAATCTGCTGTAGCATTGTCAACGAATGACGATAAATTAAATGGATATCATCGACTTCAGTACCGCTCCTGTATTTTGGTTTTTAGAATCAGCCACAAAAAACCTACTTTTGTCGCATTTAAAAACCCCTTTCAAATTATCTTGTTACAAAAACAAATATTCCAGCGGGGTATAACTATCTCGAGCGTCAAAAAGTGTTCGCTGCACAACGAAAGATATAGGCCATAAAATTTTAAAATCTTATCTTAAATCTTATCTGCAAAAAAATCTTATCTGCATCAGTGGAAACATGATCGGAAGTAAAGACGGACGATGTTTTTAAACTGTGGAACAGGGTAGTATGAAGGAGTTATAGAAATAATCTGAAAACGGTTTTCTTTTTCGTCTAATAATCCAAAAACAAAAAAGCATGAGCGGTAATGTAATTACACTTGACCTTCCAAACTGAAGAAAACATTGCTGTTGAGGCCAACTCCGACTTGATGTCTGTTCGTTATGGAGTTGTTAATACCTTCCAATTTAAGCGAGAATTGTTGAAAATTATGTTTTGATGGGTTCAAGCTTTGCTTCAATCACATTCCTTATGGTTAGAGGCGTCGTATCCACCAAGCTTCATGAGTCCTTATGTGCATCTAGTCATTACAAAACCACACTCTGGCATTTCTGGAAAGACGCTAGGAGAATTTGCGTTTGGGGCTGATGGTCATTGCTATTGAGATATCGTCGTATCGTTGCTCAACAGGAAGTGTTTCCAGGTGTGGTTCCAAAACCGACGCACGAAATGGCGCAAGAAGGAGGCCGCCGACAACGCGCTGGGCAAACGCCAGGAGGATCTGAAGTCGCCGTCAGAGCAGATTCAGACGCTCCAGAACATCCCGTTCATCACATCGCCTAACTGACGCTGCGGCTCCGTCGTCTTTCCAACTTGGAGAAAGGCATCGCGCAGAACTAGCGCGATGCCCTCGATGCATGTCGAATTTGCTAGTTCAATTCACTCAACTCTAGCTGAGCGCTGACGAATTGTAGAGGTTCTGTTCGTGTGATATCACTTTAGCCATATATGTTTTTTTGTTTCCTTGTCCACGGTGAAAGAAGCAAGACCGAGCAGAGATTTTGCCCCGCGTAAGTATAACCGAACGGTCACTCGTACCGATACTTTGCCATTGTCTTGCCGGAGCGCTATGGGTGAGAGGCCTAGTTCCTCTTCTTCCACGATGTTTTCCTTGTTTCACCCAGAAGATCCCCATTTGTGGTCGGCTGTCTTGAACAGCACATCGACTCTTGACAGGCCTTTCCGACTTCCCAGTCCATGATCTCCGTTGTTTTGTTTTCCATTACATCAGTCCTTCTAATCCATGTACTTGTATACAAACTTTATACAAAATTTTATTGTGTCTTAGTTGACTCGCACATACAAATGAAGGATAATGCGCTTAATAAATCCTTAACTAAGCAGTTGGTTTGTATGCATTTCTTTTACCTTTTGAATAGTACTCAATGCGTCAGTATGTAGCTAGCAGCTGACTATGAACTGAGGAGTTGTCTGTTTCCACAAGTGCAAGGCGTAGGACGAAGGGCAGTCACAGAAGACAAAGGAGTCGAAAAGGTTTCATTTGTGTATTATTCTTGTTGTAGCCGTTAACCAAGATTGTTACGCTCTTCTTTATTCGGCTTACGTTTCGGAGAGTTTCGCCTTCTTCAGAGCCTGGAGTACCCGATAACATCTACAAGGCTACCAGCCCAAACATCATCTGTGATTATTTCTTTAATTTCAACAACATTTGTGATCTTATCCACAGGCTGATTAAGTCGGTTTGTCTCGGGGCCGAAGCTCATTCACCCACGTCTACGTCCATCTGCAAGTGTTGGTGGTCCGCTTCTGCATCCACCTCTGAGGTTAGTTGTTTGAAACTGTGGTGTCGGATCACGTCCCTGTTTTCGTTAAGACTAGTGCACTGTAGTATGAAATTATGTTTGGGCTGGTAGTCTTGTAATGTTGTCGGCTATTCCAGGCTTTGAAGAAAGCGAAACTCGCCGAAATTAAGCCTGATAAAGAAAGGCGTAACAATCTTGGTTAACGGCTACAACAAGAATAACATATTAACAATTTAACAACACCATGCCAAGATTTATCGAAAGTCGAACTCGCGCGGTTCTATTTGTCAGACCGTGTAGTGCATCTGCGTGTTAGGAAGCATAAAGGCTCTTTGAAATACGACTTAAGCAGAATTTACCTTACGTTGAAGACGAATTAATTAGAGCAAAACTGATATATGACTATAACACCAACTAACAGGCGATGGCTAACCCAGCTGAAGACGAAGGATGCCTCAAAAGTTGCCTACGCTGCGCGAATAGCCGTAAAATGCCCACCTCTCTAAATGGAGGAGACTTCATAGTGTTCTTCCGAAGCTCAGAGAGCAGAATTTGTTCCGTCTAATTTAACTCGATTTTAACGGATAAAAGAGAATTTGAATTTGATCAGAAATTTTCAGCTACCTATGCTTGCTTGTGCTGTGTACTCCTCAAATCGAGTCGAATCGAATGGCCAACGTGATTTATTTGTTTAATATATTTCCGCACAGTTATGCGTACAAACCAGTGAAATGCATATAGACACAGTATTTTAAGAGAGACAGTAGGAAAGGAAACAGGAAAACATCAACAAATACAACTGCACTAATTTCGACATGAGAGCTGATGAAAGTAAAATCTAAAGACAAAAACAAGCAATGCCACAAATAGTAGTACGAAAGAACAACACAGTAAACTGGGTCGTGAGAAGTCGATGGAGAAGAGCAGAGGGACGACATCACTTCAAGTCGCAGGCGAAAAGCAGCCCCAGGTACCAGCTAAGTAAGTCCGTCAACTCCATCAGCAAGTGCAATGTAGTGGCAGCTGGGGTAGAGTAATAGAACGGAAGCATAGACGTACGGAAAAAACATGGAGAATTTCAAAATCAAAAGCTTAAATAGGACTGCACTATAGGTAGGAAGAAACCCAAAAACTTGAGCAAAACAACAAGAGGAAGAAGATAAACAGACCGAGTATGGTTTTGTTTGCGGAAATGAAACGCAGTCTCTAAAATCACCACCTATGTATAAAAGAGTTTGTCCGTCGAGTGATCTAACCTAAATGAGATACGCCTCATCATCTACAGGGCGCGCAAAATTTGCTACTGAACGTGGGATGTTGCTGAGCAGGGGAAGCGTAGTCTACTACTGCTTGACAGAACAGCACCTACACGCGTTTCTGAGCGACCAGATTCAGAAGCCGTGCAGCCGACCTCGTGTCATTTGCATGAGAAGACCACTAAAGGGATAAGAGTAGAAGGGGGCCTTCGAGGGTGGAGAACCGACAGCGACCTGGAGGAGGCATCGGGATGGGGGGGGGGGGGGAGGGTGTGTTCGATAGGGGAACAATGATGCAGGCCAGGAGGTGGCACCAAGAAGGGTTTAGGCAATAAGGAGGGACCGGACCAGTAGGGTGTTGCCTATAAGGGAGGGGGGCAATAAGGAGGATCAGCTAGGGGACCCATTACCAATAAGGGAGACGGATTTAGAAGATGTGACACCGATGTCGCGCTATGAGCGTTCGCTCGCAACGTCGTCATGTCCTAAGTGTGGGAGGGCTACTTAATTGAGGTAGAGTAGTAAGGAGGATCCCGAGGGGAAGGAATCTACCTGGAAGGAGGGACCTGGAAACGGGACGAGGTCGGGGAACCAACAAAAAGGGAGCCATAAGGGAATTCATACGGAGAACAAGGAATCTGCCATATGCATCGCCTCTTCATGCTCGACAGAGCGGCGACTGCGCGCGCTTCTGAGCTTCTGGATCGGGCGACGGGTCTTCTCAGCTTCTGGATCCAGAAGACGGCCCCCCTATGTCGCGCAGCAAGCATCCCGATTCTGAATACGTGTCACCGACCGTGCCGTGAGCATGGGAGGACCAATAAGGGGGTGGTGCAGAAGAGCGGTAAGGGGGACCTTTAGAGTGGAGCAGGAGAGCGACCAGGAAGGAAAGGAACAACCTGGAGGATGAGCCAGGATGGGGAAACCAGCAAGAAGATACCAGAATGGGGTCAGTAGTGGAAACAAAGAAGTTGGCCAGGAGTTGGGGTCAGGAACTTGGGGGACTAGAGATGGGGAGGGAACGACCAGTAAAGGCGGACCAGCAATTAGATCCAGTAAGAAGAAACGAGTGAGGGGTAACCTGGTTTCAGAAGACATGTCAACGATATTGGAAACGTTAGCTGTTGAACATGAGAACGATCGCGGAGGAGCAACCTGAGGGACAGAAGTACTGAGCAGCACAGACCAATGACGGCCGGCTTCATGCCGATAAAGCACGCACCAGGTCCTAGATGCTAGCGAATTTTATGTTTTACAAAAACTAATTTCCATAGGTCAGTGATTCTGCAAAGTCGCGCGAGGCGCGCAAGTGCGAAGTGCGAGAGTCGGAGCACTTGTGATCTAAAACGAACATAAAACATTAAATCTTCTCTAAGGAATCTCCGCAATACGAACTGTTGAAATCAGATATACACTTTTTTGAAAAATGGAAGCATTTGCCGACTCGAGTAGACTTCGAGGCAGCATTTGCAGAAAACAAGCACCTCGCTAATAAAGAGAAGCAAATCCTTTCTAACGACTCCTCCTGTTTATGTTGGGATATTGGAGGCGACGATTATTCCGACAACCCTGTGCTGGTAAAACACCTGGCGTTTAATTTCTCCTACAAGGAACGTCAGTGGACTCTGTCCGGAGAATCAGTTCTTCCGACTCCCTCCCGCAAGTCCACATCGCTATACACTCGCCCATCCACTCGATGACGTGGTTGCGAATGAATCGCGTGAATGTGCCCTGCAGCTCCTTCTAGGAAACCCAGATAATTATCAGTACACAATGAGCTCGGACGATGCTCGGAGTGACACGACTCACGCAAGTGAGAGATAGAGAAGGCCTCCGGAGTTCCGAGCTTCGCCGACGT
Source organism: Heligmosomoides polygyrus bakeri (assembly GCA_947359475.1). NCBI lineage: Eukaryota > Metazoa > Nematoda > Chromadorea > Rhabditida > Heligmosomidae > Heligmosomoides > Heligmosomoides polygyrus. The sequence goes on from OX375866.1 coordinate 80,129,405, forward strand.
TCGAAGATCAGAGACGCTGTCGCGTGGGCCAAGTTGTCGAAAATTAGGTGGGCCGGCCACGTAATGCGCTTCGCAGACACCCGCTGGACGAGAGCCGTTACCGACTGGATTCCGCGGGATGTCAAGAGAACACCGGGACGCCCACCAACGCGTTGGTCGAACTTCTTCGTGAAAGCCCTGAACGACCGATATGACGCTCTTCGTGTCCCTCGAGCGAGGAGGATCCATTGGACCACTCTGGCACGCGACAGGGACGAATGGAGACGCTGCTGGCGCTCGCTCGAGCAAGTCGATGATCAACGGGACGACAGGTGATACAGGTGATACAGGTGATACACAATGAGCTACCTAGTTGAAGCTCCAAATCTTTTGTAGGTCATTTTCTGAGCACGACAAGACCACTCCATGATTTAATTTGCCTTGCCAGCCCGCACGGAAGCGACGCCATTTTTACCACCTTTGGTTAACCAAGGGCATTTAAAAAACCAAGAAATAGTTCTGCGATCCTCGTTTCATGCTCTACAATACCGTGTAGGCCTCGATCGGAATGTCACTGACCTCCCTCGTTTGACTGGATTCGCCCTTTGAAACGTTGAAAACGAAATCCAAATCGTTTAAAACCCGCTTGCAAAAAAGACTTCTAGGATTAAAAATTTTGATGTTTTTCCTTCTGACATGTCGCTTCTTCAGTATTAGTGCAATGGTGTACACATCTGTATTAACTACTTTATCTAACCATTTATCATAGGCATACGCCTTTATGGTGACATTCACAGCAGAAAAGTTGAACAATTTTTTTTGATTGCTTCTTGAATCTTCCTTATCTTGAATCGTATTTTTTGAAGAGTGGGTCCATACCTATCGCAATTATTAGGTCGGTGCATGTGAAATGGCCGATTTTGCGACCTCAACTTCTGGTCGATTTTTCGTGGCTACGAATGCTCCCGTTTCAGACACTGTATATAGTTTCTTATAACACCGGGGCGTACTTCCATCGCCGCTCAGTCCATAATCCTTCCGCCGCGCGCGGCTGGATATTTAATGGAAACTTCGCCGCGGCCGCCGCAACAACCGGTATGCGCGATGGTTTCCCGCGCTGGCAAAGCATACTTTTCGCGCGCCGCACGCGGTGCTTAGTTGGTCCTGGACGGATCGCCATCGCGATTCCCTGGCAGAGCGATGGCCGGTCAACTGAGGGGCGGCTCCTGTTGCTATTGTGTTGCTGCTGGGTCGCTACTGTGTTGACGCTCGGTTGCTAGACGATATATATATATATATATATATATATATATATATATATATATATATATAGCAGATACTTCTAATTACAAAATTTATAATATAACAATTTATTTATAAATTGGTGCAGTAAACTGAAAGTAACAGTGGTATAGCACAAGTGATGTTCGAGAATGCTTAACAAGAAGCGATCATACACATTCATAAAGTGAGAATAGAGCATAAGGTATAAAATGTGATAAATGAGAGTCTTCCTCTATACACAAGGAATACGTGAGAATAGGCAGAATAGAGCATAATGCGTAAAAGATGATAAGTGAGAATCGAGTAAGCACACATAGAGTAAGTGAGAATAGAACAAGGTAAAAACGGAACAAAAAGGATATAGAAAAATCACTGAAACAACAACAAAACTACTAGGGATACAAGTTCATAACAATAGACAACAAGACGAAGTTCGTAATAAATGCAAAACAAAGAAGAATTATCGTAACAAAACATAACAAGATGGACGTTGGGCTCCAGATGCCACAGTTTTAACTGAAGAAAAAAAATAGCAGCTATTCTGTGCAGATTTCTGCACTCGTTCACTACGGATCTTGCAAGAAAGGCAGAAAGATAGAAGCGCAGCGGATATGAAGCACACATCTATGCTTGAAAGTGAGAACAAGCGCAAAGAGTGGGAAACAGAAGGGAACTATTTTTATTTTGAATCTACTATAGCATTTTTTCCAAAGAAAACACCAAAAGGAACTGATATTCTGCACTTTTGCCGAAGCTTGCAGCCCTCAGCTAAAGCCTAGAGAGTTACAAAGATTATGACTCTTGGAAGGACGTTTACTTGCGCCTCAGCGAGGACCAGAGCCATTATGACTTGGCTGCTGACGGCCAAAGTCAGTCACGAGGGCGGAATTTCTTCACTGAAATGCTCTTCGAGAGTGAAAATCGCGAGGGTGAAAATCTGGAGAGGTTCAATCCTCGATAGAAAGAAAAGCGCTTTCCTAGCCTGGAGGCGAGATGTTTGCAAAAAATGCGTTCAATAGACCTCTCTGGGAAAGAAAAAGAGCAGAATTCGGTGTATAAATGTAAAAATGCATCTAAGTGAAACGAAACCAAACAACCCACCTTTCCGACTGCTTTATGAACCAACCTTCGTGCAGACCACTAGAACACAGTCCTCTGCACTGCGCTCGAGTACCATTCGAAGGAATGAATTCCCTGAAAAGCAGTTGAACAACATAGGCCTGGAAAAAGATGGTAGAGGCAAGCGCTGGCGAAGCGAAGGTTAGAATGATTCTCGGGGCTTTCATGTACACAACAATGAAGACACAAATCAACAATGCAGTCCAGTGCTTAAAGCTTGGGAAAACGAGAAATTGCTGCGCCTGGATTGCAACATTCCTCACTCTAGCTCTAACTTCTTCCTTGCGGAGCGAGCATGTCCGATTGGAGCACGCTATTCACTGCGCCCGAATAGCAACAGTGTGTCGCGAGCCTCCAATAGGATGGCAACACACTGTTGCTGTTGCAACAGAATAGCAACCGCAGTTTCTGTTTGCAACCGCAGTTGCTATTCTGTTGAAGGAGGCATGGATGGGCGGAGACTGTTCGGCTCGTCGAACTCGAATGTCCGAGTCAAATTCTTTCGCGTCGCTCTGCAAAACTCATCGCCGCGATTCCATCATACGACATTACGCACGAGCTCTAAAGCGCAGAGTCTATGCTTTCGTACCATCTTTAGCTTTCGTGACACAGTTGCCCTTGCTGAGATTTTGCCGTCGTTTTTACAGTATGAATCAAAGTAATATTCAGGTGCTCTGCTCTAAAATCGGACACAACGCAGCGGCCGTTGTTCGCAACATCAGCGCCGTCTTTGGGAAGAATTTCGCTATAGAACGCACAATTCGCCACTGGTTTGAAAAACTTTGATCTGGAGATGAAAGTTTCGAAGATGAAGACCGAGGTGGGCCGCCATCCCTCCTTAACGACCATCAACTCCGAGCCATGGTCGTCTATCCGTGTCAAACTGTGAGAGAACCGGCGCAGCATTTCGGCGTTGACGGCAGCAGTATCAGTCTCCACCTAAATGCGATCGGAAAGTAAAGCGAAATGAAACAACGGCCTCGAGACGCAACAGGACCTGCCCACTAGGAAATTTGGTCAAGAGGCCCTAGACGACTTGGCGCGCAACTGCGCACAGAGACGGAGAGGATGAGGCACACCATACGGCCTAACACAGCCAGAGCAGACTACGAGAATATACTCCAGACTACTTCACTAGAGCCTTCTAGAAGTGTCGCACGCCCGCGGTGCACCATGGTACGCTATTCCACCGCGTGCGCCGCGGCCAGACGCGCTAAGCTACGGCAACGCACGCCTGCTCTTATCTTACTAAACGTCACTAGCATGTATAGTAAATTCACCAACGGCCTCGTATTCCATCCTTCTTCTTCTTCTTCTTCTTCTCCCGAGCGTTTAGTCCCGCGCAGTTGCAGGGTCCGCTGTTCTTACGATCCGCCGCCACCTCATCCTATCAAGGGCGTCGACTCGCGCGGCGCCGAGTTCGCCGATCTCTCTTGATGACGTCCTTCCACCTTTTTCTTGGGGCTCCTCTCGGACGCCTTCCGGGTGCTTCGAAATTTAGGGCCAACCTGATGGGGTGATCCTCTGGTCTTCTAAGGATGTGCCCGTACTACCTCAGGCGCTGCTCCTCATCTTCAGCTGGATCGGGGCTGGCTGCCCTAACATCCTCATTTCGCACTCTGTCCCGACGGGTCCATCCACAAGCCCACCTGAGCATCCTCATTTCTGCAGCGTGCAGCTGCCGCTTCTGCGCATTACATATGGCCCAGCCCTCACTGCCGTAAGGCGCCTTTTATACTCCCGCCGCGATGCTCCGGAAACGGACCATGTATCATTAAGGGAGCAAAATAGAAAGGATTCCTCTGGCATCTTGTCAATGTTTGTCGTGGGATTCCTATGGGGAGCGACAAATCCTCTCCTAAGCCTAGAGTCGAAGTCGTCCGCTCAACCTAGGTTGTAACTGGTGCGTGTGGCATTAAGTCGAATCCCCTGCAATGCAAGAGGCGCTAAACCACTCCTTATTTTGCGATATGTGCGGGTCCTAAAGTAAAACTGCTGGAAGGTACTTATCGTCGATAACCATTCAAAATTCCTTCTCATATGGCCATTCTGGGGTCACTGTGCACTAAGCATATCTTTATCATGGTATATGAAGCTTCGTGAATGTCTATAGATCTCCATTCTCTTCCTAGGTTACAGAAGGTACGGGCTAAGGTCATGGTCATCGATTTCGCCCAAACTCCCTAATCATCCAAACCTAGTAATCGCCTGTAACATCAAAAAACGATGTCAGATTCGTGATCATCACCCTAAATACCCCCTCCTCCTTCCCAATAGGAGAAGTTTGGTCGAAACTGTGAAATCTCTCACCTTGCACCGAGTCTGCCGCGGCTGATCGCGCCGCGCCGCGCCCTTCCCCTCAGCGGCGCGATTCGCCGAATACCATAGCCCAAAATTCCGTCAAGTGTGGTGTTTTGCGGCTGCGGAGTATAAAAGCGATGCGGCGCCGCCTCGCGGCGCGAAAAATCGATAGCCATACCGACCATCACGCCGCGCCGCGGGGCGGCGCAAGTATAATAGGCGCCTAAAGGCCCCCACAGAGTTCTGCGGCAGCGCCGCGGCTCTATGCTTAACCATAGGGCAGAGACGCAGAGCTCGCCGCCGGCGGCGTCCCTGCCCTATCCTTAACCATAGCGGCGAGCGGCGTAGCCGCAGAACTCTGTGGGGCCTTAAAGGAGAGCAGGCCTCACTACTGTTCTATATAGCTTGCCTTTGAGTGTCCTGGAGCACCTACGGCCGCAGAGAATTCCTGTGGACTCCTTCCATTTAAGCCATGCTGCATTTATCGTTCCCCTGACCGCTTGCTCCACACTTCCTTCCTCAGATAGGTCACTTCCGATGTAGCGGAATTCTTCGGAATTCTTTCCCCTTCTCGATCGCCTCCCCTTGGCAATCTAGGATCGGTCTAGTGCACTGCTCAGAGCTGATGAACTTGGTCTTCTTCACGTTCAGCAGCAGCGCGTTATCCGCGAGGGCTACTATCCATCAAATCAGGTGAGTTTGTTGGCAACAAAGATCGCTTGGTCAGCATGAAGTGCTTTCACAACAGGAGCTACATACATGCAAAAAATTTCAAAAGTGCTTTTGTTTTTGAGTGACACACCTTGAAGAGTGCCCTCCTCGTTCCTTAAAACGGGAGGCTTCACTTGATCCTTCTCTTAGAGCGCATGAGAGACAGCGCCGTTTTATTGGGGCTCCTCAACGCAGGTTTCTCCCCGACAAAAATTTTAACTAGATAATCCAGTTCTTCATATATTTTTTCTGTACTGCGAATGGGACAGTGGATTCAGAACCGAATTTTAAAAAAACGGATTTTTTGAGCTATCATGTTCAAAATCCATATGGAGCATATTCAAACCTCGTTCCCGAGAAACCACAAAAAAATCGTAGCTAAGTGTGATCTCATTATGACACTTGAACCGATTCGGTCCATTTGGCGAGAAACCTCCTTCATCTGCCAACTTGTTTCAAGCGCATGAATAGGACCATCTTGACATTCCACGATTGTAATTGTTTTATTTGTTTGGTTGGTTCGCTTGTCTAACTAGTTTAATCGTTCCCCTTCGTTCTGTCCCTTGCGTTCTTTCTCTTGTTGTTAAGCCATGGATCACTTAATTTTAGCGTGCCCTCTATGGGCGCATAAATAAATAAATAAATAAAATATGTTTTGGATAAAGTAAAACATGTGCTTTTATGGTAGCTAATGGCACATAGTTCGATTATCCAGTGTAAACTATGCGACAGTATCTTTTCTTTAAGTTACCAATATTTCGAAAAACTTGAAAAGCTGTACACGAGTATATTGTGCTAAAAACTCTTTAAACCAAATTAATTTCTCTTGCTAGAGTTTGGGAGTAGCAACTCGCTGTGGATGATTAACGGAATTTGAACATCGAAGTCAACAATGTTGTGATTGGAGACGCAAGAACTGTGTGAGTTAAGATAAATGCTGAAGTCAACACATCTCGTCATCAAGAATAGAACTACAAGAAGTGAGTTCCAATATTTGTTGCGTCGAGCTATGAAAGAACTCTATGAATTTTGACGAATGTGGACTCCTAGGCCTATCATAATGACATCAATCTATGCCTAGATAAAAATCTCCGACCACTACCAGGTGGCTGTTTGAAAGATACAGTTGGAGCATAGAAACAAGAGGGAATCATCTTCGTAAGTACTTGAGTTTGATGGGTGATGCATAAGAATCAGCCTAAATGCTGCGAGATGTGTCGCGTTACATTTATGAAGGCAGAGAATGCACGACTTGGACAATTGGGGGAGCTAACAGCAGTCATTGTTATAGAGTTGTTGGCCAGGCAACAAACTCAAACACCTTTGCGGTGTAACAATAAGCAGTTACTTCTGAACATTTTATATGGCAGATTAGCAAGAATCTCTGAGTCTGAAGTTCTGTCTGAAAGGAAAGTTTCTGTTATAAATAGAAAATCTAGATTACAGCGACTTCCCGGCCCGGCCCGGTCCTAATGATGCTGCGGTGGATACACACTTGGATGAAAATAATCGAACTTCGACGCCTCCATGAGTTAAACATTCCCAGTGGACCTTCGAAGGCAGGCCACGCCACCTTCACATTGCGAACGCATCCTTTTTCGTACCTCTCCATGCTATATATCTCTAATGGGCGACATTCGAGATACAGATTATCAAAACATCACTTACGTCGCTCATAAGGTAACCCCGCTCCGCGGATGGAGGCATGTCTGCGCCAGGATCCGTCAGCCATCCTGTGACAACAGTACTTGAGACCTCTTATCCACTTCAGGACGCTTGCACATTCTCTGTGATAAATTCGATATTACCTCATACATCGTCTATTCTATAATAGAATCCTTGTTCTCATGAGGACGGCATTAATGTTGGCTCATAGAAAACTTCGAAATCTTCCGAAGAGCCGGTCGCACGCAAGGACGTTAAGGATTGATTACGTTCCTCTCGACTTACCGATCGAATCCCTAAGTCTCCACTAACCCGCCGGCCTGTCTAGTTCCGATACAGAAAAAGAGAAAAAACATTAGATTAGAACAACACAATTTTTTTTACAAAAAAGCAACACTAGCAAATAGTCAACCTATAAAACAATAGAAATGCATGATGTACAGAGTATGGAAGTAGAAAAGCGCTGCAGACAATAAAGTGTCTTTAGGGGTTTTCTTGCGCAAATAAAATAAATAATTTTAGAGGTAGGAGGAGTGTAGGAAAGTAGAGCTTCGGTAAAACTTTGCTATCTTCTTGATTCCTGTACAACCATTTTATCATTGCCCACCAATCAAGCTACATACTATTGTGATCGACATCTTAAGCGAAACTATGTAATTCGAAGGCAGAACGGACGTCTCAAAGGGAACGTAAGGTGTCAACCGACGTGAGTAATTGTGCTGGGTGAGACAACAAGAGGATTGTAGAAACAAATTTATAAAAAAAGAGAGAAAAACACAAACGAAGTAGCAAGTAGACTTTATAAAAAACACAATACTCAATTCACGAGGCTACCTTGGGCCGGTGAAGTCGAGGGGCCGCATTGTCACTGAAGTGCGGATCAACATACAAAGAAGCTTACCTCAACATAGCTTAGTACACCGGTCGGAGCCGCTGCCACATAGGCCACGTAATCTCAAAGTCAGCAAACAGCCACACAGGTTGGAGTGTCGTGCGATTTAGACGAGCATGATTGCAGCAATACTGGCTACCGGACGGTAGGAGTATAACTGGACAGCTACACACGCTGTGGGTGGACCGTTAAGAAAAACAGCAACCACACAGGCTGCTCGGTGCGCCTACGATTCAGCTGGATGGAGCTTCCTCGAAGCGAAGTTACTTCTGTGATTTTGGATTCGCACCCTTTCTGGCTGACGGGCGGTACCGATAATCTGCACACTGGACAACTCCATTGTTTTGATTTCTTTTTATTATTACATTCTCTTATCTGCCTCTCCTAGGAGAAGCATCGATTCTGCCGCTTAGGACGTATGACTAGGAAGAAAAGCTTTTTTTCACCTCTTTACGTTGCCTTTCATAAAACACAACATACTCACAGGCAAAATAATACAAAAGTAGATATTCCAATGTTTCATTCACAAGTCGATCGTCCACCTCAACAACGGGGGAATCTACCTCAACCCCTCTTACCGAAACCACGGTGCTCTGTAAAAGGTGGAGATGCGTAGGTTTTGAAACGTGCTCGCATATTCTGAAAATTGCCTCGAGGTGAGCCCTTGTTTAGCGGATACCATTCTCTTGCCGGCTCCGTTGTGAGTACTTCCTGGAGTTCGATGATCACATAGGCGCTAACCAATTCCTTGAGCGCTGTCACATCTTCCACAGTTCCTTTATAGTGGACGCCATCAGGTGGCGATCGGTTTGCTTTCCTGCGCTAATACAAGGCTGCTCTGCATCGACAACTAACTATTGGCGCTTAGTTTACAAAAGCCGACCGGTGCTTACTATCATGTTCTTGATAATTGCTATGAGATCATTCATGTCGACTCCATTAGTATTCCATGCTGCGTCGCCACGTGGTGGAGCTACCGCTATCAATTTGAATCCATTGCAAACCAGCGAGGCTATGGGGCTGCAAATTTTCAGCCATACTGCTTGCTACCTGCCAAGCGTAGGCCCACGAAAATGAGAGCTCTTGCTGAGCGGTTACTGAATAAGGAAGCGATGTCCGCGATGCTTCCATACGGTAGCAATTCGATGTCCTCCGATGCTTGCTACGACTGTATTTCCCGGAATCCAGACGGGAGTAGGATGAGCAGTGGCCGTTCTGAGTCGTCAATATTAACCCCTTCACGGCATTGTCCGACGATGTAGTCCAACACTTTTCCCGCGTGGGACAATGTCCGGTGATGTCGTCGGACACCATCATAAATAGGTTTCACGAAAAGTTATCAAACATCTGATATTACAATTGTGGAATAGGGAAGGAGCTCAGGTGAGGGCAATGCGCCGTGAGTGGTCTTGAGGTCAATGGGTGATCTTGTGTGTGGCGTGAAAGATCGTTATTTGACAGGTAGTTCTGAGCACGCGCGAAAATAACCCTATATAAGGCAGAGAAGTTTGTTTAGGAGGTTCTAGCTCGAGGGTCGTCTGCAGGCTGTCCGTCCGCCAGGTCTCCGTCCAGCCGTCTGCTCTTCCTCCAGCCAACCAGCCGCCAAAGCTGAAATCCCAGTCCCTTGTGTTTAGTTTCTTTAGTTCTGTTTGTTAATAAACGTTCTTTAAAAAATCGGCGTTTTCCCTCGTCTCGACCGTGGTAAACGGTAAAGACACTACAGCTCGGACCCATCTCGGCGTATATGGGAGCTGAACCGGACGAGCTGCAGTAGACGGAAGCACCGATTTTAAGAGTATTGATGTCACTTGACTGACGAGGACCTGCCACGAAGGAAGGGCACCAAAAGTGTGAATCCTAAGGCTTTTTGCCACTACCACGAAGTAAAGGTAGTAAGTGCAGTTGCTGCCTGAAGTAAAGGCACATCGTTCGTCGCGATACGTCGTACACTCGTGAAAACACAGCCCGCAGCCTGTAATACTGCGTTTTGTGGATATGACGGCAGAATGCAACTCGAGGAGGACCCCATCCTAGACGATGAAGTAAACAGAAGCATCTCTTTTCCTTCAGTCGGAATGGAGAATGAGGTCGCAAAAATAATAGCAAGAGTTGACAGCTTTAAGGCAAAGGTTGACCACGCAATAGGAAGCGTGCACCTGTCAGCAAACACCAGGGATATTTTAGTAGAAATAACAGAGTCAGAGTTTGCTAGTTTGAAGCAGCAACTCGTGCTGTTACAGAGGAACAGCCAGCGCTATAAAATCCTTAGTGGTGCTCTGAACACAGCCCTTGATGAGAAGGAAATTGATAGAGTGCAGGAATGGAAAAACTATTTAAGTAAGACGGAAGCAGAGGGTGAAGTTATTATCGACTTGTGCCAGATATTGAATGCGGTCCATTGCACATCAAAGAGGCTGTCGAGAACATGCGAGAGGACCTAGAAAAAGCCCGCCGAGAGCATGACAGTGGTGAGTTCCAGGTGACAAAATCCGAGACTAGAATCGAGAAAGCAATAGATTGCAGATGAGAGGACAACATCGACTGGACATCGGTATGCGCAAGCCTCAGCGCCACCCTCAACCCAGATGAGCGAAGCAGTAGCAACCACGGAGGATCAGGGTCAGTTCCTATCCTATCTGCAATCACTAACATGCACAGGCCCTAGCGTATTCCGAGGACAGTGAAGTGAAAACTTTAACGAATTTTTAAGGCGTTTCAGGAGCAAGTATGGCGGGTTGTCAGAGATGATGAAACTTTAGTGGCAATCTTGGGCGATAATCATCTTCAGGGCCGTGCTAAGAGTACTTACCAAACCCTGCCCTCATCAGTGAAGGCTCAAGGTTTTGAAGCAGTAACGCTCGAGCTAGGGAAACTCTTAGCGAACGACTCTACAGCTAGCAGGTCAGAGCGTTGACGTAGCTAAGGAATCTCAAGATCAGACCCAACCAAGAAGTTTCCGAACTCAGCACCACACTAGAGAAACTGGCGATGCAAGCAAACCCAGGTAGCCGTATCAGTATCAGATCCATGGAGCTAGCTCAAATTTTGCTCGACAATTTAAGGTATATACCTGAGCACGTCCACCTCATTAGTGCTTTACATAGGGTAGGACCAGCTAACGCGTACGATGAAGTAAAGCAGTTAGCCGTTAGTATCCAGCAGTCAAAAACCATGTATAGTTTAAGCCGCCAGAACACCGGCCCGTATTGGAATCCCAAATATGAATCCAGTGGGGATCAGAAAGAAGTAATGTAGATGAGTACCACCTTCACAAGTTGGAAGAGCGGAGGGTTACCCAATCCTACACTAATGAAGAAAAAGGAACAGTTAATTTGAGAACGCAACGGCTTAGAGGATCGCATGAGTCCTCTACAGAAACCCGTAAGTGTTACAACTGCTCCCAATACGAACCCAGAGGGCGAAACTGTATCTTGCGTCAGACAGGAGTGAGCCGTGTCAGGGAACAACAGGTGTCGAAGAGGCTCCCGGTGAGGGGTAGTAAGCCACAAAGTCAGGGCAACTATATAACGGGTATTGTAGAAAGGGCCCGGAATTTCGGAATAGTGGAGAAGAACATCAAGAACGTTAAAAACGAATTAGTAGGAAATCGAGTTGTTGCGAAGGTGAAGCTCCTTGGAGGAACCAATCCAGCACTGATTGATACGGGATCGGTGATAAGTATAAATCCACTAGGGGTCTTATCGTTAGTAAAGGCCAGAGAAAGCGGTTTCGATATCAGATCGTTAAAGCCGATCGAAAAAGAACAAACAGAGCCCGTGTTCGATGTTTCCAATAACCCAATGACATTCATGGGTGCTGCTTGGATTGATGTGGAGCTAGGGGACGGTAATATCAGCCCGATAGCTATCCATATAGACAATGGATAAGAGGACGAAATTCTTTTGAGAACGAATGCCCCGCCAAAGCTTGGTTTGCAACTCTCATTGTCCAGTAAAACACAGCCACAATCAGAAGACGCCTGTCAACGTGATACTGCAAAAGTAGCACATAGGTTGTACGTCCCACCGCACCAGACTGCACTGGTTCTGGTTCGATGTGAGCCAACAAGTGACAAGACGGAAAAAATATTCTGGTCTATGAGAGAGTGAGTCCTAATAGGAGTGTTCAAAAGCAGCAATCATGAAGTGCTTTACCCATCACGAAAAGTCAAGAGAAGCCCTTGCTTCTTAAGAAGGGTGAAGATATTGGATATGGGATACTGAAAAGTGGAGTAAAATTGGAAGGAACTGAACAGTTTTATGTTAGACCAAGAAATCGACCCTACATCGGAGTTTGAAAGAATGGAAAAGCTAAGGGAACAAATAGCTTTCAATAGGAGCCAAAAACAAAATGATGTTGATATTGAAGTTCTTCTAGAAGAATTTGCTGATGCCTTCGCTATATCCAATAGCGACTTCTCGAGCAAAGATTTAGTGGAATTGGACATAGACACAGTGGATCATGCTCCCATCAAAATAAAGGCCCGCCCAGTTCCACTAGGTTTACGACCAAAAGAGTTATTAGGTGACTTGATGAAGAAAGACATAATTGAAAAGAGCAAGTCTAGTTGGGCTTTTCCAATTGTCCTAAAGGAAAAGAAAGACGGTAGTCTACGACTATGTGTAGATTATAGAGAACGCCTATTCAGGTTAACATCCACAAAAGCAAAATGGTGCTGGGAGAAGCCAAACGAAGAGGCATTTGAGAACGCTAAGAGGATGATCAGTAGTGCGCCAGTACTCGCTCAACCTGATGTCGTAAAGGCAAGAAGTGAGAAAGTGGAAGTGAGAAGCCTATTGTGATTTTTTCTGACATCAGTACAGAACGTCTCAAAGCAGCTCTTTCTCAAGAAGGCGCAGATAAAATGCTCCATCCTATATATATTTTGCTTCGAAGAGTTTGAGCAAAGCTAAAAAAACTACCACATCGCAGATTTGGAAGCACTAGCTGTGGTGTTTGCTGTTCGGCGTTTCCATATGTTCATCTATGAAACGCATGCGGTAGTTAAAACAGAAACCACCCTTCGACTGCACTTTTCAAGCGAAACACGTGTTAGCCCAAGTACTATGTACGTAGGTAACTAGAGCTTCAGCGTTGTAAATTGGAGATCCGATGCGTTAAAGGGAAGTCAAACGCAGTAGCATACGCTTTAAGTAGGAGAACCGTTAGAGGTGATCAGGAAGGTTCACTGGAAGGCCTAGGTTTTGTAAGCAGAGTTACTGCAAAGAAAGAGACAAAATGGATGCACGAACTGGAGAAGGAACCTCAGTTTGCCTTACTAATTGAGTTGCTGCGAAAGGACGATACTGATGGTACGACTAAATTGACAGGAGTGAAGAACCCTGTCCGTGTTGCCAATTTTTCTGTTGAGGAAGGACAAGTAAAGATGTATAACGTGGACGGTCACTGTTTTTGGGTAGTACCAGAAAGCGAACGCTACCAAGTTTTGCATGAGGCTCATTCGGGAATTTTAGGTCTGGTTAATCGCTTCAGAAAACAATTTTCTGGCCAGGCATCGTGCAAGATGTTCATAAGTGGATGGAGTAGTGCCAAAGTGCTTCGCTCACAATCCAAGAAAGGAGTTATTACCGCCGCTAAAGCCGATTATAACATCTAAGCTTTTAAGCCCTTTGAGATCATCGGCGTTGATACACTGAAGTTGGGAATTACCTCTAAAGCTAATAGATGATCGCTCAGTTCACGAAGTTTGCCGCCGCATACCCTGTTCCGGACAAGTCAGCTGAGACAGTGGCTAGAACTTTGTTTGTGCGCTGGATAGCGGATGAGTGTAGATGGCCCAAAACCATCTTGTCCGACGGAGGAGGAGAATTTGAGAACAAGGTTATGGAGGAGCTCATCAGCGGCAAGAAAATCAACCACGTTTTCACCAAAGGATATAAACCTTGGTAGAATGGCATCACAGAACGTTTAAACGGGACTGTTGTAGCCATGGTTCAAAAAACAACCGTGATTCCGACTGAATAGGACACGAGAATACCTTTTTGTATGATGGTATACAATGTGATTCCACACAGTGCCACGGGCGAAAGCCCTTACTTTCTGTTGCATGGAATGGGTATTTGTTTCTATCAGAAATTGTCCCAAATGGAGCGATTTCCCGCTGCTCAATGGATAGTAATGTAAATGAGTACAAAACTGAGCTTCTATCAGCAGTGTCGAAATGCATGATCGTGTAAAGGAACATAACGAAAGAATCTGCAGCAGCATGAAGGTTGCCTATGATAACATGAACAAGGTCAATAGTAAGCGTTTTTCAAAAGTTGGTGATCGTGTCTATGTGTTGGCACCAAATGAAAAACAAGGCACCAACATCCCAAGCTTGCATGCAAATGGGCCGGCTCGTTTCGTGTTGTAGAAGTAAACCAAACCTCGGCAGTAGTTAGCAGAATATGCAAAAATTCGGAACCCTTGCTATTCAATTTGACAAATTAAGAGTCGTTACGAACTCAATATCTGATGAGAGAATTGACACAGTAGCTAAATGAGGTCGTAGAGGTGGGAAAGCTAGGGTAGCAGCTTGCAAAATTACGACCAATCGTTTCCTGAGATCGCGTGCGGACCACGGCCACGTACAATTTCAATGCTTGAATGACTGCTCCTCGAATTCAAGGTTTGGCGACATCAAAGGCATTGGCTTTCCAGGGGCCCCGGCGAAGAAGCCAATTGTTGGCGTTTGGTCTGCTTAGAAGACCGCAAGCTTTTTTATCCGGAACGAAAAAAATAAATATCTGCCTACGAAGATGAAGATGTATCCGGAACATGCTGTTTTCTTGGACGTAGATGCACTTAGCAAGGTCTTAAAGGTGGCGTATGAGACCTGCATGGAGTGGACAGACTTCATTTGTTCCACAACCGGAATCACCAGGCATGCGCCTGTAGACAGTTACGCAGTCGAATGCTTCTACGATACAGCACTTCGGAAAGTGAAGGACGTGATCGCCGGAAGCGCAAAAAGAAGTCGACTCGCGAAAGAAGGACCGGTAGGTTTTGCTGCTCCAGACTACGCCAGGATGCTGAAAGTCGATGGAGGAAAATTGGAATTCGCGCAAAAGTCGTCGTGGTCACGTTCCAGTAATTGAAGGAGTAAGTGGTAGAGTGGAAATCTTTTAGCACGTGGGATATTATTTGGCCGCTGAATATCCACGCGAATCAGAAAGATATAAAGGCTGTCGCACTCGCAGCACAACAGCATCTGGAGGCCGGAGAAAGAATGGTAACAGCATGGCCACCAGTTTCGAGCCAGAACAAGGCAAAATGGATCGTCATGAGCATGTTATGGATAACCCTAAACGAGAACTTACAAGCATCTGCAGGTGCGGAGCAGATGGATGTCTCAGCAAGCAGTCAGATAAAGCAAAACAGGGTCCTAATGGAGGAAAGAACTCCTGAAAGCGCCGCGCAAAACTATCATCCTTACGTTGGAGTCGGAGCCGCCAAGCAGCTCTATGAGGTGATTCGCCGCAGAGCACCACGGATGGATCTCTCACAGCCCCAAAAATCCTGTTGGATCCTTGACCCTGCGCTTGACTGGTTGACTGCCCGGGTGGTCTATAGATCTTGCACTATCCGATCTGGACCGCCCCTTTTTCCGTGTAAATAAACCGGCCCTTGTACTCATATTGTGTATGTGGTATTCGTTCTAATAAACTGTTCTTTTCTTCGCCTCCGGTCTCCGACGACACAACAAGCCCGGTCGCCCAGGACGACGACTACCCGTATGGGGTGCATGTGGAATAGGAAAGGAGATAAGGTGAGGGAAAGCGCCGCAAAGTTTAAGGCGCCGTGGGTGGTCTCGAGGTCAATGGGTGATCTTGCGTGGCGTAAAAGAGCGTTAAAGTTCTGAGCGCGCGCGAAAATAACCGTATGTAAGGCAGAGAAGATTGATTAGGAGGTTCTAGCTAAACGGTCGTCTCCAGACTATCCGTCCGCCAGGTTCGTTCAGCCGTCTGCTCCTCCTCCAACCAACCAGTCGCCGTAGCCAAAATCCCCTCCCTTGCGTCTAGTTTCTTTTGTTTTGTTTGCTGTAAACTTTCTTTTGAAAAAATCGACGTTTTCCATCGCCTCGGCCATGGTAAACGGTAAAGACACTGCGGCTCGGACCCATCTCGGCTTATACTATGTTAGTCGTTAAATCCACTAATATTTTCCTCAAAGAGTTGGGGGCGACAAATGATAGAGGATCCGCCCTCTTTTTCAGCAAAAATCGCTTGGTAAGGAGCGCTGGTCGACGCCAGACCCTTGGAGGAAGTGAAGTCTAGAAAACCATCGATCGACCTGAAGTCGTTCCCAACGTGCCCGGACCGGCCAACGGATTTAGCGACTTCAGCAGGAGAATCCCCCGTCATGCGCAGAAGACTCCGCCCCTGTGACGTCGCCAGAGATGGGGTTGACTAGGGCCGTACATTACGTCACAGCAATAGCGCCGGTGATCGATACAGACTTATTTTTATTTATAAAATTTTTATTTACATTAACAGAAGTATTAATTAATTTTTATTTCATTAAAAATAAAAATAAATTTATTAGTTAGTTATATTATCACAATTAATTATTGTTTATTTTTATTTGTTGTTATTATTGTTGTTAGGGCAGGGTTGGCCTGAAGGTCTGCTTGTTTTTACTAATTGTGCTGTCGTCGTCTCCAGCACGAATGCGGGGCAAGCGCTGCACAATAGAAGACCTTGGCGGGAACGTTTGCTTGTCCTTAATCTTTGTGCTGCTGTTGTCTCAAGCACCACTACAGCACAAGCGCGGCAAGCGAGGGAGCCTTAGCCAGAAAGTCGCACCGATGATCTCAGGTATGAGTGCCCAATTTAATTACACCATAACACTTACGACTACTCGCAGGTTTCGGGTCGACTGACTGTGAAACTAGTTCAACAGATGCTACACTTAGCTACACTCCCGCTAAAGGGTTCTTTACGATGACTGGAGAGTAGTTCTCTAGAAGCGTAAGATTTTTCTACCACCATGCCATATTTATTTGTTGTTTCTGCATTCAAATATTCTTTCGCGGATTTACGATTTCTTTCAAGACGTAATACAATCGGCAAAATCAAAATGTCTGTCTTTAAAATCTCTTATTGCAAGTGTGCGCAGGTCGCTTAAAGCTTTTTCACACACACACATCCACATGTTCCGCGAAGCTGTGCACCAAGTTTGTTACCGCACTTTATTCTGCTTGCGTTTTATCGCCTTCTTCGGAGCCTCAAAGAATCCCAGTAACACTTGAGGAACTACTCCCCATTTCATAATACAGAAAGAAATTCAACTGTGAATGTAATGAAAGCGATGTGGAGAAACGACAGAAGGCTAAGCTCTGTGGTGGAAGCCGATGAGCTCCACCAGTCACCGTCATATGGAAGTGGACGTTGGTGGTTGACTTAAACTTAGGGACCACCAACCCTAAGGACCTCCTAGAGCGTGACCTTGAATGTCCAACCCCACAGTGGCCGACAAAGAGTGCCAGTTCTTGCGTCGCTTAATGGATCACTCGTCTCTGCGATTGACCTTGGGGTTTCGTAATGAGATTCAGAATGCCTCTATTTCCGAGTGGACACGTTGCTCTCGAGTACAAGGATCGTGACACCCACCTGCGACAGTCGACAGTTTTATACAATATGAACGACGCACAGAAGGGAATTTTCTTGCGCTTGGCCTCGTTCCTGTTTACAACAACAGAGTAATGTCTGTGTTTGGTAGAAATCCCTTTATAAGGTACCCATTCAAGGAAGCAATGTGCCCTACAAGCACCTCAGCGTCTGACAGCGCTTTCCAGGTGCTGTCAGACGACACTGCGACCGCTGTTCGAAACATATAGGTGGCTATGACCCTTTTCATGTTGGATGGATGTGCAGGTCTGAAATGGTCCAGTATGTCTGTGTTACTAGGTTTGCGATGCCACTTCGTTTTGATCAACCTCCTGGACAGGCTAACCTGCACATTTAGGAACGGGAGCAAATCTTGGTGTTTCTCTTGTAAGGCGAATATACTTGGACTACTTGTTTAGCAGTTCGAAGCAGGCATCCATTTCAGTTTGTGTTGAATACACCGCAAAGCAGTAGCCTGTATAAGACTGTAGAGGATTGGCCCGCGTTCCAGCACTGGAGCTTCCACTTTAGACATGAATGCCACTAATAGGACAGGGGCTAAGCGCTGGCCCATTTCTAAGCCTCTTATCCGCTTGTAGAAGTCCCCTGACAACTTCAACACATTACAGGTGAGACATTGATTGATGAGTGTCGTTGGTTGGACAATGGTGAGCGGTATAAACTGATGCCCGTCTAACGTTCTGTAAGGATCTCTCAGACTGCTTGTAGGGCACTGTCCTTCGGCACGTTCGCACAGAGCGCAGTGACATCAAACGACCCCATAATGATTGGCAGGGGTGCGGGCACAAACATCAAAAGTTGCGCCAAGACCAGATTGAGGAACCACGAAGTATTATCAGTGGGACCCTGAACATTGCTTATAATAGATATGACTTTGAAACATGGAGGGTCGCAACATGAGGGATCGCAGTGTCTCCCATGAGTAATTTATGGGTTTTAACGAGAACGTAGAGCACAGGGCATGTACGCAGTCGAGTTTTCATGAGCGCCGTAGTGGCCCTAGAGCACTCTGTTTAATCTAATGTACTGTCCAGTAAACTATTAGGGGGGGGGGGG
The DNA here is from genome assembly GCA_947359475.1 of Heligmosomoides polygyrus bakeri. Classification (NCBI taxonomy): domain Eukaryota; kingdom Metazoa; phylum Nematoda; class Chromadorea; order Rhabditida; family Heligmosomidae; genus Heligmosomoides; species Heligmosomoides polygyrus. The sequence continues at coordinate 80,148,044 of OX375866.1, forward strand.
GGGCAAAAGTAATGAGACACCCCACGCCGTGTCCATATATCTCGTGGCTGGAGTCTGGTTTCGTGCTTGTTGTATTTGTATGTTTGTATGCTACTTACTGAAGCCCATCTGAAAAGTTACCACTTCCGCTCTTTCCAGAAGCATGCCAAAAACCCCAGCCTGTCTCATGCCGAAACCCCAGTCTGACGAGTCGACCTGTGTCGCTCAAATCTCCCCCAATTCCCAACCCCGAGCAGCCTGGGCTCAATATTCACGCAAGATGAGAAGTACGTCTTCTACCTTAACCCTGCCAAGCAGCGAGTCTGGGTGAGGCCTGGTGAATTGTTACCGACCTTCGTTCGGCGAGATGTTCACGGCGAGAAGCATCTCTGGAGCTTTTGGGTCTGCGCCCATGGATCGGTTTACCGGAGGCTGTTTCCCAAGAGCACCGCGATGAACTCCAAGGCCATGGTGAACGAAATAGAGGAAATGGGCGGGCGACTCGCTCTTATTCATTCGCAGCGCTTCAAGAAGGTTCTCCTCTTCGACAACGCCGCACCCCATCGGGAACAAGTAAGCACGGCCAGCTGGGCTACGTTCACGTGCCTCACCCACCGTATTCGCTGGACATCTCTCCATGCAACCACCACTACTACTTGAGCCTACAGGACTTCCTAGTCGGAAGGGACACAAAAACCCAAGCAGTCCTTGACAACCATATCGAGCAGTTGATCAACACCAGGCTCGAGCAGTTCTGGAAGGATGGGATCAGGAAGTTGGCTGAGCGATGGCAGCAAGGTCCTTGCCCTTAATGGCAAATACACTCCTCAGAATCGTTGAGTTGTAATTGAGTTATAAGGAGATAAAGATTTTTTTTCATTTTGTCTCATTACTTTTGGCCCCCCTAATATTGTTTGGCTACTGTAAATGTATACTATAGATGGTATCATCTTAAACATCTAGTCCTGCGATTGTTTTGCGACAGCACGAGAAATTCACCTCCCTTATCGCTAACATTGACCTTTATTCTTCCGGTCAACCAGTTTCCTGATTTCCCCCAAACCTCGTTTCTTTCCTGCAGTGAAGTTGCATACCTGTCATCTACCTGTACACCGCTTTAAAACAGAGAGTACAGACGTAGAAAAGATGCGTAATTTTCCATCTGTCTCCTAGCTTGGCTCTTGCTGCTCCCGGTAGGTGCCAGGATATGGAGGAGCGGTATGCCAGGACCTCCTACAGTCTCATGCCACAGATATATGTATTTGTACTCATCCACTATTTTCCTACAAAGGTGATCTGGCAGAAAAGGTTCGCATGATTGTCCCTTAGACAGACATTTCAACAGCATTGAATATAGGTGGTTCTGTTTGCTATTTATGGATATCGTTCTCGATTCCGCGCAACTTCTTCTCGTCCTCTGGAAGGCCGCAAGTCTCGTGTAGTTTTTTTGACGTGATGAAGGTAGGGACGACGTCGGCTCGTTGACATCGACGGGGAAAGTGGAGTACCTGCCTTGCCAAGACGACTTTCTGTCTCAGCGACAGGGCTTCAGTTACACATTACAAGTTGGGAGAAGTCAGATCGTTCATCGCTGACTCCATGTGCGACGTTCATGAATCTCGGTATAATGTTCATGTTCTGTGTTGAATTGATGGTTTCTTGAAGCTGTGCATCGAGGTTGTTGCAGCACTTTATTCGACTTACCTTCGGCGATTTCGCCCTTTTCGGAGCCTGGAAGAGCCCAAATGACACTTGAAGAGCTACTCCCCCAAAAGTCATTTCATACTACAAAAAGAAATTTGCATTAATGTTCTCGTGTGGTATTGTGGAACAGAGATTAGGCGGCGATCTGGAGACTGAATTGCATATGGAATAGAAGGGAGATGTTGTAGCACATACAACTACTGGATTTCTTACGCAAAATATTCGTATTTGCGCTTTACAAAACAATGGAGATCCTAATTAGCCTATTCTGCGGTGCCTGCAGTGTCAAAAAGCAGATCCAACATTCGAATGGCATTCATTGAATGTTCGAATAATTCTGCGCTTTTGACTATTCTAGAATATTCTAGTCATATCGAATGCTTGAAATTTGCCAACATACGAATAGAGTATACTCGAGAATTAGGATTGTTGTGAATATTCGAATTCGAATACTGAACCTGTGGTAGGGCTCTGCTCTTTGAACCTATGGTGGGTTTCTGAACCTGTGGTGGAGTTCTGTTTTTGGGCTTCGTTATCGCCCGTGGTTTAAACATTCTTGAAGTCCAATAGTTTATTATCGGACAAAGTATGTGCATGCAATTTCTTCGTACTCCGGCTATTTATGCCGAGAGCCGTATCACTCCCGTATCAATCGCGCAGGCCCTTCTTTGAAACAATGCAATTGATACGGGCACTTTTTCTACTATCTTAGGCACCAATATACATGGGAAATACAATGGAGGTCACGCGGAGCGAGACAAATACATTCGAAAAACGCGATCTGTTGAATATTCGAAAAACGTGATTTTTTGATTATTCTAACTCGAATACTCAAGTTCGGGTGAAAATTGTTCGAATGCCTGTTCTAATGTCATTTGAGCACAACTATAGAACACACCCACGCATTCTATGCAAGAACGTCCACACAGGAACTACGCGCTTCCCCGACAAAGCAGACGAGTCCATCCCCTGCGGTCTACCTCTGGGAAGCACACGGTTGCATTCGGTCCGCAATTCATTTCTAATACTCATAGGAGGGATCCGTGGCTGTGAGGATGATATGTTTCAATAATTTCCAACGATAATAAGTTTGTACTTAGCGAAATAGCATACACTCATGCAAAGGAAAGTCGCTTGGACCAGTTCTTGCGTCAAACTAGAATGACATCCCAGGTACCTTCGCTTTATGAGATTCCTGCACATACTATTGTTCCCTCCTTTTGCGAAGGGAACAATAGTATGTGCAGGAATCAGTGCACCAGTGAAGGAGATATCACGCTCCACGGCTAATTTGCAAAAGTGCACGGTCGAAGAAGATTACATGAGAACTGGTCCATGACTCATTCCGCCACGCGCGTGCTGCGTGAGTCAGATAGGAAGAGTGAGGGCGTGGTCGCCTCTGCGTCCTGTCTCCTTGCGAGTGCCCCGTCATCCGCCGTCTCCTTGAACAGCAGAATCACGTGCATAGAACGTGAATACTGTCGGAACCGTAGTGAGAGTTGGTGATGTCGCAACGAATCGACAACTTAACGAGTGTTGGTCGTATTATCACTGTTTTATTGACATGGAAAATAAAAAAGGGAATTGAAGTGATTTAGTCCGAGGCTTGTGTGTGGTATGCGCTTGTTTTTTTAATTTCAAGTAATCAGTGGTCCGCTTATCATATTAAGTTTATCTTCAATGTCACAATGGTATGGTATAGAAATATAAAACCAGTGCCCGACATCCACAGCAGATGTACGTATTCGTCTCCCCGTCGGACAATGCATATTTGAAGGATCACTCATAGCACAACCCGTGGTCACTTGGTAGTATATAAATGGCCACATCTGGGCCCCTTTGCTGGGATGGCGCAAACTGAGCAAGTACAGGCTCAAAACTTGCCATAATGTAGAGCTGCTACTCTAGGGGTAGAAGAATAGGCGTTCTTCCCGCACTTTCCGGGATTTTGCTTGGGTCCTGCGTTGAAATCAACCCCTCTCATGCCTACTCCCCTAATATTATGAGATGTTAATGAAATAAATGAATTCAATAAACAAATAAATCTCGTGCGTTATGATTTAGCAATCAGCTGGACATGATTGACCACACATACGACATTCATCTCGCAGTGGTGTGGTGAGATAGAAGGGTTGATTCCAAAACGCTGCTTGAATTAGCAATTTCACCCTGCTTGGCCGTATCGTAGCATGTAGCTGCACGGTCTGAGGTGCATGTTATACTTCGCTTGAGAGCGCGGTAACCCTGTGTTAGTGCTATGCACTAGTTTCCATTCAATCAGCCTCACTATAGCCTCAACAGAGGTGTAATCGGGCTCTGACAATCTGCAGCTGCATAAGATGCCCTCAATGTTTGTAACAGGTGTTTCTGCTGATTTGATCAATCGGCCCTTTACTCATAAGGTCTAGTATCGGTCCGTCTGGTCCCTCAGCTGCTGCCGCTATTTGACTGTGCTCGTTCCGCCTTTGAATCATCTCTACTACTGGTATACCGCACCCAACTTGCAGGCACGTGGCCTCAAGGGCAGAGCTGTAGGCAGTTCGCTCATGAGTGAGAGGCCTGTCGATTAGCCAGAAGTCGAGGTACATGTTGGGTGTGAGAAGCGGCAGACGCTAAAGACACGAGCGGGATGCATGTGAGGCGCGAGAGGGTGCGAGACATGGCTGCAGAAAACCCGCGCGCCGCGTTGGCACCTTGCCCATGGACCAGTTCTCCGGCAACGGGTCGAAGAATAGTTTTCTGCTGAACATTTTGGGCCGTGTACTACAGTCTGTTTTGGCTATTCGATGCTGGTAATAAAATGTCTTCCTAGAAGAGAATCCTTGAGAAACCACTTCCAATCAATTACTGATTGGTGTCCTGATGTTGGGTTAGCCTATCCGCTATTTTGGTGTGAAATTGAGTTTCTCTACTTCCATTAGGAGTTGAATGTATGCGGACCATTTTCTAACCGTTCGCATATGACGTTGAATAAAAAAAGGTAATCACGCGAAATAGGAAAGGCGCAATCCTGGACGGAGGGTCACAGCTATGAGAGCCAGTCTGGTAATTATAAGGTAATTCTTCTGGGCTGGAAAATGTAGCTCGTAATTCTCTTTCAAATTAGGGACATTAATGTTCTTCCACGATTCCATTTTTAGCATTATTCTTGGAGACAAGGGCGGTAAGCTAGAGCCGTGCCAAGAAATGTGAGGGCCCGGTAGGTGTCTACGTCTTGGGACGGTTAGGAAACGGGCTGCTCTGGCAATAATTCTCCGACGAGCTCCTCCGAAGAGGAGGGGTTTCATCGTGTTTGGTGGCGTCAGTCGCGTTTACGGGCTGACTTGTTCGGCCAACTGGGCTGTGTGCTCCGCCGACTCCCGTCTCCAATGTGCTTTTACCGCAGCTCCACCTGGCCCAGGATGACTGCCGAGGGAGCCACTTCGAGCGTGCTGACCGCCTGCGACCACCGCACGAAGAAGAGCCTGTTCAAATCGAAGGTATCTGACCGCCTGATGCAGCTTTGCAGCAGGAGTATGCCGTTTCCTTTCTAGGAGGTGCGGAAGAAGCTGAAGTCGGCGAAGCGACTGTGCGAGGAGTGCGAGAGGAATGTGAAGAACGGGCAGATTCCAGAGAACGAAAGCGTTCGTGAAATTTTGACGCTTGCAGCTTCGTTTCGACGACTAAGCGGTGTCGTTGTAGGCGGAAGTGTTCATCTGCGTGTCCTGCGGCTGCCTTACTTGCGCATCTCACGCCAAAAAGCACTGGGAGGCACCTCGGACCGGCGAGAGGCATCCGCTCCTGCTCAATCTCGACAGCTGCCAGATCAGGTACGTCCGATCAAGCTTGGACTACTCTTTGACACAAAACTAGAAGCTTCTGTTGTGCATGCTATTCTTCTAGGCAGGTGGGCGAAGCCTTCGGGCTACGAATTCAGCTACGGTCATATCATGGGTGGTTTGAATAAAGAGCCCGTCCCGTACAAGGTATGCTTTGGAGTGCAGTCCCGATGGGGGGGGGGGGGCGGGGGGAGTCCACCATATAACGGCAGCTGAGTTCTACCCCTCGTCTCCTCGTCCTCTTGGCGTGACCACCTGCAAGCCTCGATGCTTCCTCGAGAGTCCAGTGGCTGCACTACGCTGTACATTATATTGCATGTGTTTCCATTCAACTATTGTTCAAATGTGTGCATAAGGTGGGCCCCTTTACTGGGATTGCGCGGCTTTAGTTGTTCCTTGTTCGCGTAAAGAGTGAAGACGTGCTGTTACAGAATTACTTGTCAATTATTGTTCGAAAATTCCGGTATGATTTCTTTATGAACACGTTTTGGCCCACGTCTAGAGGAGGGTCCACCCTCGAGCTTCTACATAAGATCCAAAAATTCTGCCTGAAAGTTTAAAGGACAAAGGAGCTCCTTAGTGTCTTTAGCCAATCCATTCCCGTGCCATGGGTCCTACTTCTGCGGGATGTCGAGGATGCAGTTTGAATGCGTATTTGCCCTAAACATTGATTTACAATGCTCAACCAACTTATAAGTCCGTGGTGCCTCCTTCCCAGATAAGTCTTGTACCAATTCACCGTTCACGAAATGATGAAAGGCTTGGTTGGCCTGGGCGGGAAATCCGACAACCGAAGCCCGAGGGGATCGCCTAGATTTCGTACGGATAGAGTAAACCTGTCAGAAATAGAGGAGATTTATGGTAACCTCTGTCCCTCCCCCTAGATGATACCCACGCTTCTCACTAACTTTCCCGAATTCTGAGAGAGGTTTGCGCATGAGAGTTTGCTCTCACAGCCACTGGTATGGACAAACAGAGGTGCAGTGAAAGGTAATTCCTCTGTCTGTGATGTTTACTTTTGGAAACTGCGATTTATGGTAATTCTTAGCATTGCGTGCAAGGTTTTCTCTTTTCTCGCTATGAGATTTGTGAGAATGAGTGAATGATTCAACTATTTTAGTTTTTTTCTGGGGGGGGGGGGGGTGGCTAGAAAGACGAGTTTCTTAGGTCGCTTCTGCTTCGAAAATGTTTTATTGTTGATGTGATCAGTTAGTTGTTAGGAGGAAATTAGATGAGATTTAGGTAAACGACTGGAAAACGAATTTATAATGTTTAGCTTTCCACTAAATTCAGACAAACCATTGGTAATGGGCGCGCTCCTCTCGTGGTCTTCACCATCAGAAATGAACACGTGTTGTGAAGCATGTGCGTTTTCCCACTAAACGAGGAAATGGTTTTTCGATTCGATCGTTTCCAGAGTATAGTGAAAACAAACAACAAAAAGTAAAATTGTAGCGTTGGCTTTTGCTCTTCTACTCGTGAAGTTAGTACCCTAAGAATCCTAAAACGTTTCGTTTTTACATCGGTATTTAAGCACCATCAACTCGATTTTCTTAATAATCACTATCGTTGTGATGCTATACTGCTTTTTCCTAGCTAGGCCGGCTGATAGTAGAGTGGTAGCGGTAGTGGCGAGAAGCTGAAGGATCGCTTCAAATGAAGTCCACTGCCTTTCATTAATACCTCAGAGAAGAGTTCTTCGTTACACTAATGAAGTTTCGATTTGTGTTGCAGGTGTGAGGCCTGCGACCAACTACTGGCTCCTCTCGATGACCCCCAAGATCTCATAAAACTATTTTGCAATGAGTACAGGTGAGTAGTACTGTTTTCGCACGTTTAGCTAGAATTTTGCGGTTTGACAACGTTGAATATTTCTGTTTGTGCTCTTTCAGGTCTTTCATGAAAACCAAAACTGATTTGAAGAATAATCGGAAGCCCGTAGATGTTAAATCGACTTGTAATGGAAATACTCTTGACCATGGGGTAACGTTTGCTCCTTTTTCAGTGCCGTTTTTCTTATTGAGCTTCTCTATGATTGATAATTGTCAGGACGAACCAACACCGTTGGGGAAGGACAGTGTTGCGGATACACCTGCTGAACCAAAGATTTCCAAGCAACAAGAAGTGAAAAAGCGCCAAACTGTGTATAATGAAGGCTTGCTTCCAGCGAAGGTAATGCTTCCTCCATTTCTATGTTCTTGTTTTTTATCTGCCGCAGTGTTTGCTGTCAACTGTTTGTGTGCATATGCTGTTGACTCCGTTAGCGAATTTTATTTTTATATTATGTGTGGGTAGCCATGGAGTGGGGCAAACATAATATTTCTTCATTTAAAGCAAACAAACAATGTTTACCAAAGCTATTCATTCCTTCACTAATGGTAACACCGTGCTGTTTTTGTCTATTGCCTTCTCTTTAGTCTTTGCAGTTAGCGGGCGCGTTTTCTCCATCTCGTATGATCCGTGATTAATATGATTGTTGTCTAAGGGGTAAAACACAGTCTCCTCCGTCAGCCAGCGAAAGCAGGTCACTGTCTATGCCCAGTTCACATTACGATGGCGATTGCTCGCTTGTCAACCAGTAGAAGCGGAATGCGTGGCGTATCCTGGTCAAGATTGCCCACACCCTCTTTCTGTGAAGAGAATGGTGAAAAGGCCGGCAAACAAGAAAGTGTAAACATTGGCGACAGTCAGTGGTTTCGACCCGTTTTTCTTTCCTTCCATTGAGTCCTAGACCTGTTTTAGAACTTGTGCTGACGATCCGAAGTCGTAAGTCGTTGTCTGTTTTTTGCAAACGTTAAGGACGCCCAGTAGCACCTAGGCTTGGTTTGTGTAGTGGCGTTCAGAACCTTCATCCTAGTCGATGCCCGCACAGCTGCTCTCGACTACTATATGATTTCTTTTAAAGGAAGGGTGTCAGCTTAACGCAGCATACTGAATCGAAACCTATGTTATTCGAAACGTTCTTCACTTCTATTAGCTGTATGCAAATTATGGCTGCCACGAGCGTAGGAGTCAAGAGGTGATGGATGAGACAGCAAACGGACGTAAGAAGGTTCAGTTCTTCGATATGGGCAGCTTTTCCAATTTTTTCAATGTCAGGCCATCAAGGAAAGGTTCTGTTACAATTTCAATGCTTACATAACAGTAACGCCTTGGTCACTTTCCATTGTGATGGGTGGACTACTGTTATTTTCCTGATTTCAAAGCTCTTTGTGACCAGCAAATGGGGGCGTTAATATTCTTCAATGATTCTGGAGAAGTATGAGAAAATTTGGAAAAGCAAGGGCCGGCTGAAGCATTTTCTTTAACCAGTCCTTCATTCTCTTCCTTGTAAAGGTAGCCATACCTACGGCGGAATTTGGACAGTCGAACAATAGGTCGAATCCTACACAGGTGAAAGGAACAACGCAAGGCAGGGCAGAATTAGAACAGGAATCGGACATTGAGAGAACTGGAGAGAACTGCAGAGCCTGACTGGAATTTCGATGAGGAGACGAAAAATAGGTTATGCTTCTTCCAATGGCGAATATGCTATATAGTTTCGTAATTTCCTATTCTCACTGTGGGTGGTGGACTATTTTGAAGTAAATTACAAAGAATTGAAGCGCGTACGCTGCGCGGTGAGGTAGACATGTTAATTTTAGAAGCTTCTTCAAAATTCTAGGAACTGTTGAAAAATAGATCCTATTGCTATTATATATGTGGACCACAGAGAACTTCGAAAGCACTCAAACAACGGAATTTTGTTCCTATCAGTGAGAAGTACATATCGTCGCACTTATAGGAAAGCGCTGCGAGAAGTATTTTTCGAAAATTAAAAATTAGGCTATCGCCATTCTTGCAGCTTGGAACAACACATCGTGAGTTCTAGGTGAACGCCGTAAACTTTGAACTCATACCTCGATTTCTCGCGGCAGCCATTTCCTCACAGCTCATAGCATTGAAGGACCTTTCGGTAGTAGAATGAATCCTATTCATTACTTTCAATCTTATCTGTTATATTTGGGTACTAAATATTAGTTGACCGCCCGTCTCGAGAAGCTATTGCAACCATTTGATTGCAAGCAGTAATGCTGACCCATTGACGTTCGTATTAGCGTAGGCATTAGAGCTGCCGCTATTCACCTTTCACGTGAATAGACAATCTTCTTCTTCGCGTGATTGCTTCCTGAAGCCACACAGGGTATCTTTTTCAGGGACTCGTGAACTTGGGGAATACTTGTTTCTTTAACAGCGTCATGCAGTGCATGATGCACACTCACCATCTCACTTACTATTTTCACCGATTTGGAAAGGTGACGTCTCTGAACTTCCGCGGTACGCAGACGGTTGTTGTCAACGAGAAGAAGATCGAACTTGAGGTATCGCATGGTCGTATTCCACACCTTAAAGTCTGTGATTGATCGGGTTTGAGTGAGGACTTTCAGCCAGCTACCATTGCCGTCCCTGCCGAGGCTACTCCACTGAATAATGTAGTTCGTGGATTCATCGCCGAATTTCAATGCGGTGCTACTCCATCACCAGGCTCAGTGTTTTCTCAGATCTCATGCAAAACACCGCGTTTCAAAGGATACCAACAGCAGGACGCTCACGAACTCTTGAGGTACTGACTTCGATTGTTTCTATTTATTCTCATGGAAATCCTTTTATACGACTCCTAACAACTTATTTTTTGAGGTGCTCACTTTGGTTGTTTGTATTTTTCCTCTTGGAAATCCTTTTGAACGACTCTTAACAACTTCTCTTTCGTTTATTTTGTAACGATTGATAACATTGTTTATTGCACATGCTTGCGTGCTTTGCATATGCTACATAAGGTTAGAGAGAGCGGTCGGTCGGACCTGAGAAACGACTACCAGACTACCATAGTTGGATTTCCTGTCTCCGAAATAGTGGAAAGCCAAAATTGCAGTTGCCAATCGCCACTGTTTAAAAAGTATTGGCGAATTATCAAAGCACGAAATTGTGTTATCGGCGCATTCGGAAGGCCATCGGACTGCTGCGAGGTGAAACATTTAGCGATAAAGGTCTGTCAGCGTACTAATGTCGCAATGCAGCTGCTTCTCAGTGGGAAGCTCGTGGGTCCGATTCCTGTGTTGCGCGTTTCTTCTGCATTATTGTAGTCTTCACGATGAAGCAACGTAGAAGTGTTCCCGTGAAAATTTTCCCAAACAAAAACAAATGAACAACTGCGGAATCGTTTGACGACATTATGATACGTTAAAGTCGAAGCAGAGAAATATCATCCCTACCATTAAAAAAGGATAGAGGGCGATGCTGCCCAATCCATAAGCGCATGCGCCACGCATTCCATTTCTACAGGATATCGTGGGAGCGATTTGAATGCGTATTTGGCCTACACAGTGACTTGCGGTGGCCAGTCGATGAACTGGTCAACTCTTTATCCTTCCCAATTCAGTCTTATACCAATTCACTGACCTCGAAGGGATGGAAGGCTTGGTTAGCCTGGGAAGGAAATCCGAACCAAGAACCTAATATCGGGTGCACGCGACAGCCGGCACCTCCTCCGACTGCGCTCCACGCGCCCATCCCTACAATACGAACATCTAAAGCTATAACGCCGAGAAAGGGCATTTGGAAGTGTCGTTAATTTTTGTCTTGAATCGTATTGTTGGAAAAATTTCACGAGAGACACTTCTGCGTTTCTTGCAGCATAAAAACTGCAGCAGAACAAAATAAAGTCGCACGACAGGAACCTAACCTTCGACCTCACACCACCCTTCACTCAACTGTCTTGTCCTCTGCGTCAACCGAGCACGGCGCTGACTGTCAATAGTTGCTTCACCCTGCAACGGCCCCTCACCTCGTACAGTGCGCAGAGATAATTCGCTCCTGTAGTTTGAAACTTGGTCCGTAACGTTTCTTCAGTGCGATGAAAAGCTGTAGCTTTAGATTTACGTTTTTCGATGTTCGGAAATCGAGCAGCGGTGGTAGCTTTCCTATGTCTGATAAACCGCCCTTGCCGTTCCATAGTAAGAGAAGGAGATGAATGGTAAAATAAGTCAGTGTGCTTCTCGATCAGTTGGTACCATGGAGTGGGAAATTTCTGAATCGCAAGTTTGTAAAAAAATCATTGTTTTTCTGTATTGCCTTTTTATACGTTTTTACCAGTTTCTTACTGTGTTCATCATCACTAAATTCAGTGATCCTCGGATGAATGAGTATGGCTTACTCCAGTTATTAGGTAATAAACTTCTTCAGCGCTGCGGTCAAGAATTGGTTCCAAGACTAAGAGAGGACAATTTAAGCTTTGAGACCTTTGTATTCTTAGCGGTCTTAAGCTACATCTCTATCTTCTTTCTTGTTTTTCATCAATTCTGCCGAGAAAGTCTGAGCCTGAACATTCCCACCTGACAAGTACGCCTTTTCTGTATTATTGTTCCGCGAACGAGGAAGGATCTGAAGCTTATGTCTGAGTGGGAAGGAGAGCCATGTAGGAAGAATCACCACCTTCAAATACTATTACACTCTTGTCACTATTTGAGGTTTGAGATTTTTACTACATGACTCACTTGCGTCAGGCACAGGCTTCAGACAGCTCTTTACTGAGGACTCGTTGACGTATGGAAGGCGTGACAGGAGATGGAATTCTTGTTGCTGATCTGAATGATGGACTATAATTGACTGTTCGCTCCTGTTCTGCCAGGTGTTCACTGAGTGCTCTCACTCCAAGTTTTAGGTATCTCTTGGATGGTTTACGAAGTGAAGATCTGGAGCGGTACAAAAGCGGTATTTCGTCTTACTTTGGAGTTTCTCCTAAAGCGAATAAGAAGAACGTCGATCCTGAAACTATTACTCTAGCCAGAGGTAAGCTTTTCTGCTCCTTTCGGACGTAACAGTCTAAACAAGCGAAAAAACATCATTTTTGCTTGTTTTTCTAGTTTGTTGCCTACCACTGATTTGTTTCCTTCTTCTTTCCACCTCTTCACGAGAATTTCTGTGGTGTAGAAAATGGCATAGTTTTCTTAAACCTTTTTGTTGCTCTGATTTTTTATCTCTGGGTGGAATGTTGAATAGTTCATATTTCACATTTGTTCTCAATGACTGGCAAATCCAGGACTTAACGTTTAATTTTCAAGGTTACCTCCAAGCTGCGGGCCGTCCTCTTCTTGATATGGTGTTCGGTGGCACGCTCTTGCAAACTATTCTCTGCTCTGAGTGTGGTCACGTTAGCGAACGTCATGAGCAGGTGAGGACTCTCATTGACATGGTTATGGTTGTATGCTTCTTCAATAATGGAAGAACTCTTTTTCCCTTAGAGACTTCTTTCATTCCTTATTTCTTATTTTTTTGCTTAATAGATTTATGTTTTGTAAGCATTGCTTAAACGTGAGCCTATTTTCAGTTCTTAGACCTTTCTATTCCTGTCACCATGAATGCGCCTGGACGTTTTCGAGGTGGCCGGCCTGTCGCTAATGTCAGTGAAAATGTAAAGGGCAAAAAGGTGATTTTCGTGCATTTGTTTGTTGAGCAGTCTTGGTACTACTTGCGTTTTTGTTCCATTTTTCCGTTGTTCTGTGCTGTTCGTTGTCGTGCTCGGGTCTTATTCCTGCTCATGTTTTCAGAGAGGCCGTCAAGGAAAGCGACGAGTTTCCTATAAGAACGATAACGTTAATGAAGGTATACTGATTCCATTTATTTGAGTTCTTGAAAGCTCGTATTTTCGAAGCTTCAGTTTAACCAACTAGAATGAGCCCGTTGGCTAATAGAGTAACATTCTCTCCTAAGGGTACTTCACGCGAAAATGCGGAGTCAAAATTGGATACTGCTCCATCTCTATTGCGGCTGTATCCTACTATCAGCAAAACACTATCGCGTAACTGCGGTAGTGTATTGTTGCCAGCAGAGATGACTTCCCAACAAAAAGAAGCAAAAATAGAGTCGTCAGTTTAAGAAGAAGCCTATTTGATCAATATCTTGCCACATATGAATTTGATTGATCGTTGCGTTTTGCTACAAAGACCTAGCGATTTCTTTGAATGATGAGGCCTAACTCATTCTTGGTGCTGAACATCTGCACTTCGCAGCTATTGCCTTTTCTCTACAAATGAAAATCGCTCTGTTTTTTCGAGCCGAACATGTTCATCCTCTCACTTCATCCTTGATTTTTCCCACTTAGATGATATTGCCAATATCCCAGAGCAATGTTCCGTGTACGATGACGATGGGCAGTACACTGACGATGAGATGGATCGATTGACGGCTGGTGTAAATAGGCTGGATTTCACGGTTAGTCCATCATGTTCTTTGTGTGATGTAACAGCTTAGACTGTGTGAGTTTTTTTTCGGCACTTTGAAGGATGCGTTACGTTAGGTGTCTCCCTTACTGTAGAAGGCGGAGCGACGCGCTCGATTACCATAGATTACCTGGTGCCGCGCCCGCCACGGACGAGATTTCAGTAGGAGATGAGATGAATCGAGCAGAGCGCGCACGACAGCTTTGTAGCTTTCGCTCAAGCTATGGTCTCTTTTCAGCTTTTCCTATGTGTTTTCTTTTACTTGTTTTATACTTCGTTAGTTGAGTAGGGTCCTTACTAGCACGTGGCTAACTCGATCTTTTGTCTTCGTTAAAGTGTGTTATAAAGCGAACCGCCCTCCCCTAGCAGGAGTCACTCAGAGCCCGAAGCTATATGAAAACTAGAAGGGCAAAGAGAAAAAATTAGCAGAAAATGAAAGACGCCGTCAATTACTACCCTACGACAGGAGGTTTGCTCCACAGCGCATGGTCTGCTCTGTTCGTCCGTTGCACCTCGTCCAAGGCTGGCTCAACAACCCGCTACTGTAACCGGGGCGGTGGCGCGCTGCCGTAACTCAGGGAGACACCTAACGCGCGAACCCCGCATTGAAGGGTAAGTATCTCGAGTAAGGCGACGTGGAGACGCGAGCCTCGGACGCGCGACGCGTCGGTTTTAGCCTTACGTCGCGCTCGTCTAGTTAGACGTGCCATAATGTGGGTTGACATCAGCCCAGCCGAGGGATGAAGCACTGGCATATATGCGTACCATCCAATGTAGTGAAAATACGCATTCGACGCACACTCTCGACATAGTGCTGAAGTGTAATGGCAGACGATTCCCAAATATCTACGAACATGGGAGAAAAATTAGCCACTTCTTCCAAATCAAGCTGGGCATTTTCACAGTTGCGATGTCGGGACACTAGTGGGGTGAGAATACTTTATTCACACCAGCCGACGCTGGTGAGCTGGTCTGTCTCGTACCATCCCCCAGTAGTGACCAACTGGTCACTCAGACACACGACCACTACCTACTCAGGCGAGAGCGGTGGAGGTTCACTCTTTTCAGGTACTCTTCGACCGCTATACTTCCTTGTGATACACTCTTTTTCAACGCAATTTTTTATTTTCAACGCTTTATTTCATTGAGCTTCTGCGCCCTCGAGTGCCTCTTTAGAAGTCATTTCTTTCCACTCGTGCAGTCGCTTCGTGTTTCCACAGAGCTTAGGCCGCCTATGAATACCATCGTGACAAAGGTGTCATGGAAATCCTTCACCTTTTCAAATCCTACCTCATTTGCGGACCTCGGCAGTTCAGCATAAAGTCCCGCAGTGTCTGTCCAGGCTTTTGTGCCCCGGACATTAGGCCAAAATGCTCGGTCATCAACAATTTTTTCGGTTGGAAGTGCTCCAGCACCTGCTTCAGATCGGCCAGCTGAGTTCGCTCTAGCTCATCTCCTTGTAGCAGGGACTCCAAGAGTTCATAGTTCGAGGCGCCGATCTTTTGGAGAAAGATCAGCCTCTTCTGGAACTCATCCATGACCTTCCTTGATATCAAAAAATTTTGAAAAGCCTCCCCAAGTCTTCCTGGAGGTTCCGGGCAAGTATGGGACCGCGTTGCGGCCGCGATACGGCTCTAAGGCCGTCGCGAGATTCCGCACCCCTCCTGTACAACTGATGGTGGCCGCGACCATCTTACCCTCCTTCGTTTCCATCGGTTGTGTTGCCACTCTTTTTTGCTCCTTGGAGGTAGTGGATGTCTTCTCCTAGTACTTAATGAGTGAGGCTCGTTGGATCCTTCGGTCTCCTTCGCTTGCTGGAGACACCCGACATCGCAGCTGGCGATCAGGGGCAACAGTGAAACATGAAACACTTGCATATTCGTATGCGCACCAATCGAATTCCTATGCTATCGAAATACGAAAACATGCTGACGAAGCGGCGTAAGGAGAATGTTTGATACGAAATATTATTTTTTCGGACTCTTCGTCGTAAACAGCTATGCAGAGCTTGACACCAGAGGCAGCTACTGCCATCTTTCAGACGATTTGTTGAAATTTTAAACACTCATCGGAAGTTATTTATTTATTCGTTTTTCTGTACGCGGACATCTACGCAATTAATAAAGGTTAAAGGGATGGGATGTGGGATGCATTATGACTCTACGGGTTGTTCCAGTTTAAATCCGTGTTCCGCCTACATAATGGTTTGCGGTTACCAGCCGTTGTAAAAATCGTTTCATCCGTCCCGGACAAGTCTGATAGCGATTCTCGGACCTCGAAGAGATGGAAGACTTGGTTGGCCTTGGGGGAGGGGGAAATCCCAACCAAGAATCTGAAGTCGGGTGCATGCAACAACCGACTCCTTCACCGACCTCGCTACCACTCGCCCATTAGTCGCAAGAATAATATCGATGCCCGAATTACGTACAGTTTAATGGAACATGGAGGTAGTAAAATGAAGAGGGGAATTCTGATCGTAAACAACTCGCAGGTACCTTAAGTGACGATGGAGTCAAACTTCTTCTGGAGATAACGATCAACAAGTTTTTTTGTACTGCTTAGCGACCAAAAAGTTTCTAGTATTGCTTCAATGAGTTTGGTAAACTATCTTTCTTCGCACACTTCAGAAACACAGTGCCATTTCGTATTGCTTCACACTTCAGTGAAGATGGGCTTGGTAATTTAAAATAATGACAAGGGGTTACACTTCACGGAAGTGTTATCTTCAGAACCCTGCAGAGAATCTTGTAAAGAGCGGCTATTGCGTCGGCTGGCACATTCGCTTCAGAATTCCAAGGATTTAAATCTTCATGTCAGCCTTTGTAGTGAACTGTGCCAGGGATTTTTTCTGAGAATGTGTTTCATATCGAAACCTTTGGCGGTGTTCAATAGTGAGTTGTTTACAGAAAGGACTTGTTTGTCCACCAGAGGAGTACACTGACGGAGTGTGTAGTGTAGGATCATGCCTTCTCGAGTTCACTGCTGCCGAGCAACTTCAAGGCGCCAATGCTTACGAATGTGAGAACTGCTGTGTGCCGCGCAACAAAAAGGTACTCAATGTGTGAACGATGTCGCGCATCCAATTGTTATTCATCCATTGCAGGTGAAAGCGGTTGGTAGCAGTAAAAAGCGCGTTAGTGCTCTGAAACGGTACCTCGTCTACGAGCCACCAGCTGTGCTCACGCTCCATTTGAAGCGATTCCAACAATTAGAAGGACTATCCGGTAAATGTCTGTCTCTTCGTTTATAGTACAGATGATGTTGACGATAGTAAACTGAATTGTTGTTCCTGAAGGCAAAACGTCGACCAGGAAGCTCAGCGGCTATGTGTCTTTCCCGACTATGTTCGATATGGCTCCGTTTTGTTGTAAAAATGTCAAGGTGTGTGGTCTTACAATTTGCTCGAGATTTCTTTGCCTCATGAATGCGCACAATGACGCCATTTCAGCGTCTAAGTGCTGGAGAGAAGCGATTGCTTTACTCTTTGTACGGTGTCGTTGTTCATTCTGGTAGTCTTTCTGGAGGCCACTACATCGCCTACGTCAAGAGTCGTCACCGGTTGAAACAGGTGAGGACCACTGATGATTTATTGGATAAAAAGATAAAGCACGGCTCTACTCAAATTCCAAATTACTCAATCCCCTTTGGGTTGCACCACGTATTCCTCTTCGACGGGATGTCGTGGAGGCGATTTGAACTCAGACAAAAGTCGGTCAGTGACCGAGTGCTCGGTGTGAAATCTTGCCGTGCCACAGACACTAAGTTGGAACCGAGCACGAAAGGCGGCCACGCCCCGCAGCACGTGTTGCTATTGTGCAGTGCTCGATTCCAAAAGCTTTCATGGTCGGTTGCTAACCAACTTAGTGTCTTAGATACAGCAGGGTTTCAAACCAAGCAGTAAATCTATTTCAAACCCTTTCATGCTCGGTTACTAACCGATTTTTGTCTGAAAATGCGTATTTGGTCCCTACAATGACTCGCTGTGGCCAGCCGCTGAAAAAGTCTGCGCTTTATCTTTCCCAGACAAGTCTGGTACCTATTCACTGACCCCGCGGGGTAGAAGGATTGGTTGGCCTGGGCGAGAGATGCGAACCAATAACATACTACCGGGCGTACGCGGCAGCCGGCTCCTCCTCCGACTGCGCTGCACGCGCCCACTAATTGAGTTACCGTTGAGATAAGCATAGGTGGGATTCCTGATATTGCCAATGTCCATAACGTATCTTTCTGTTCCACCTCTATCACCTGTCATTCCGTTGATCGTCGACTTGCTCGAGCGGGGGCAAACAACGTCTCTGTTCATCCCTATTGCGTGCCAGAGTGGACCAGTGGCTCCACCTCGCTATAGGAGCATGGAAAACGTCATGCGATTTGTTCCTTTCACAATGAAATCGATCAATGAGCCGCCAGCGGAATCCAGCTGGCTGCTGCTCTCATTCAGCGGGTGTCGTGGAAACGCACGGCGTGACTGCTCCACTTATTTTTTTGGTGATTTCGTCGATCCGATAGCAGCGATTTTCGAAGGTCTAGGAGTTCAGAAATTTGGAGGCCTTCTCTTCCTTGCGTAAATCGAGTCGCACCGAGCATTCACCTCTCTACGGAATCGGACGTTCTTTGTCTTCTTCGCGACTTCTTCGACGATGTTGAGAGACCTCCAGCTCACTTGTTTTTTCTGGCTCAGTTCTGGCACAAGATCGTTGACCACGTTGGCTTCACGGCCTAGATACACGTAGCTGGAGCATTCGGAGAAGTTCATTCCATTCAGCGAGAACGGGACTTCAGAACTCCAATCCCTTGTGAACTCTAATTTCTTCTGACCAGGGAAAGGATTAGAGTGCGATCTTTCATTGCCTTATTGGCGCTTTCGTTTGACACATTAAAAATTGCGTGTGTTGTGTATGTAAGAACGCTAGCTGATTCAGGCTCAAGCTTTCCTGGAAGCCGCTCGGTCCACGTGTGCAGACGTCTTATCATCTCAAGAGCGCACGGCGATAGAAGTTCCTCACGTCGAGTCGGAGCTGCAAAGGGACGGGCAGTGGTACTACTGCAGTGATAGTCAGGTGTTAGCTGTTTCGGAGAGCCGTGTTCTTTCTGCTGAAGCGTACATTCTGTTCTATGAACGGGTGCTATAGGTGGTCTAGTCTATATGCGAATGTGATTTTAGAATTTCTCGTGCCGCAGAACCGACCTCGTCCAAGGTTCGGGTTGTTTCATGTGAAGTCTTTGACAGTGTGATTCCTAGAGATTTGTCAGAAGAGTTGCTATAAAGCGTATAATTTTTGTTGTTGAACTTTGCGTATCTTCTTTTCTCATATGGAAATCTTGCGCGGGCTATCTTGAGCTCTCGTTACTGTAGTGAGTGCCGATTGATCAGGAACTGATGGATGTTGTGGATATCAATCTGCTCCGATGTGAATTTGCGTTTTCTAGCCTGGAATGCAAAGGATTGCACTTCGAGTTTCTTCCGCGACGGAAATTTTAACCACAGCGCAAGGTGCTTCTGATATCTGATGAGCAAGTAACGACTCGGTGTAGATAATCTCATCCATAGCTTTCTAGTAAGATAGTTAGTGTTTAAATAAAGGTCCTGAACATCTAGTATGGAGAGTTTGCGGGCGTTTGAGGCGCTCTCCTAGCTTTTCTCGCTTCTCAAGAGTACAAACCCTGCTCGAGGCAGTGCATTGCAGTTCCAATTGCAGTGGGGTACATCGAGCAAAGAGAAATGTCGGGCTACTCAGAAAAACTGGTTGGTGGTGATTGCTTTGTTCTGATCACTTCACCTGGGGTCTGAAGTTTAAAGGGAGCATCCATGGCCGTGGATAAGCTGAAGGTCGAGGGAGCAAAATCTGAGGAAGCTGCTCATTGGAGTGTAGGATACTGGCTGACCACAGTAGCAGTATCGTAGCCGAGCGGGAGAGGGTCGCCCCCTTTATCTAGCGGGGTCGAACTGATCTCAAGCACTGCACCGCAGTCCATAGAACGTTTATAACGTTGAAATTTGATGAGTCTTACAGAATAGAAGCTTCGCAAGGCAACTCTCTGCTCAAGTCAAGATCAAGTAAACATGATAATCGTAGTGATATTTGATAACATCTATAGACAACGGCGGCTCGCGGAGCGGTTTCATTTTTAGTGTGTAGCAGAGGAGTCAACGCGTTCATTTGACTACGACTTCTTACCTTACATCTGTAAGCACTATGCAGTACCAGTGCTCAAATGTAGAGTACCTAACGAGTGTAATGAACAGCTTTTCAGGTGAATGCTGAGCAGCAGTCTTCACCGATATCTAATAGAACGATGAATAAAATATACTTAAAGGTTGGAGAGTTCTAGGGAACTGAAGACGTAATACTAATATATTTCATAACGCGCTTGAATCTTGGTGATGTCGAAGACTTGGTTCAACGCAGCTCGGGGTGTGACCTTGTAACTCTATAATCGCAACCATCTAAGGGAGTTGGGGCTGCACGCAGTTAGTAGGTCTAGGCTATGCCACTTTGCTTACTGCGCCCCTGTCCTTACAGCTTATCTTTGAATTCGCATAATTTATGAGACTGCGGAGCAAGCCTAGAGAATGGTATCCACCGTGTATGTTTCCTATAACCGGTGGCTTCACTCTAGCAAAAGCAAACCTAGATCTAATCCAACAGTAACAGTTCGGGCGTTCGGCGACGTCGAATAGCAGTTACAGTCCAGGCGTTCGGCGACGTAGAATAGAACACTTTGGCCATTTTCTTTTCTTCTATGGATCTTAACTTCATCACCGTGAAAAAACAGGGGTGCAATCCTAGTTGGTGGTGGTCACTCTTAAACGATTTCATAATAACTGAATGTGATCAGTATTGAAACATATTGAACTTATTCATTCCTTAGAGAACAACTGCTAACGAGAACCAGAATAAATAACATAGAAAACCTGGGAATATACAACATTTGTGAGCTAGGTGAGGACGTTTTCAAATGGTTAGGACGTAAAGTGCACTGTCTTCCCTGTGTCCAAACGTTGATTGATGGTGCCTTGGCTGTCTTGGCCTATTTTTATTTTATTTTACTGATGCTATCTATTTTCTGCTAGAAGATGATCCGTTCTCGATGCAAATATAGTAAGGGGAGTAATCCCTTGTTAGAGTGCACCGAGAACGGTCCTTTTTAGATTCCCCTCTTGAGAGTAGTAACTCGAGAACTCAGTCTATCTGGGACTCGCCGATACACTTACAACCGGAAAATACCCGTCCGAGTTGTCCGGCGCGCAACGCCCACAGCCGCGCGATTCAAACCTAGTTTTTACCAACCATGGAACGCCCTTAGTACAGGCTTTATACGTTGGAGCCAGAGATGAAGGACATTAACGGCGACGCTCTATAGGATTTTCTGCCCATCAGAAGCCCCCCCCCCCCCCGACCTTATTTGCGCCGGAGAAGCATGCAAGCAAATATCACTAGCGACAGCGTCTGATTAGCAGAGGGATAGTCAACTCGGTCCCGTAACGATTTCCCAGAATTTCACTCCGAAACTACGGTGAATAACTCAGACGGTTTTTTTCGGTTGTAAGTTTATCAAACACTCTATCTGGGCAACCAGCTTGGCGTAATTTACTTATTTCTACATGTTGTTTCCCTTTAATGTGTTTCATTATGTCAACAAATCATTTAAGAGCGGCCACCACCAACTAGGATTGCACCAAAACAGGCCTTACACACTACATACAATCCGATAGCAGTATACGGTTTAGTGGATCTTAGAAGCAATTCCTATGAAGCTATCCGCCTCCTCTATCGCATTCACGCGATTTATTTATTTATTTATTTATTTATTTATAGATGCACCATAAGTGCGCTACAACAGGAACATGAACACGCAAATTCCGTAATGAACTCAGACAAACACAATGCAATAAACTTAACACGCAACACTGACGAGACAAATAAGGACAATAAATCAATATGCGCTGTAATTGATAAAGTTTAGTGTTTCGCATCGATTCAGAAGCTTAAATACAAGACTGCAGTAAGGAACCAAAACATCTAAAGGGACTAAAAATAAAATTGGTCCATTTGAATGAATAATAATTAGAACACCGATAATTTACTAAACTAAATTGTTGGAAACGTCTGCTTGGCGCTCAGTATAGCTATGGTGTGATTCCGATGGATAGAGAATCACTTTCGAGCAGCTTAGTCAAACGGAAGCACCTAGGAGTCCGGTCTTATTCCGGTCATACCTAGGCCTTCATTGCGCTTCCATTCGATACTGCTTCCATAGGAACTGAGGTGGTCGAACCGAACTTGCAGACGTAAATTGTTTCAAGTAAAGCATGACTCTGCGCACTATATATGTGAATATATTATATAAAAAAACATAACCATGAGAAAAAATCCATGGTGGTTCCTTTTGCATTTAAGCACTGAATAGCCTCTAACTTCAGTCATGAATCGAAGCAGGCATATTGATTCAATAAGTGTGACAAACGCTGCATACACTACTGTGTATCAACACGTAGTCCCTTAACATTGGTATCACTCTGAGTATGCAACTGGTATCGACGATCCGGGATCAACACAGTGAGCGGCGGCATGCGGATGTGTTGGTCAGTGAACTCCAGAAAGTTAAATACTTCACACAGGCGACTTTGCTGGCAACACTCTTAGAAATCTGCAATACATTTACATTCTTTTCGCGAGAAATAGTAGGACCTACTGACACACAGATGCTCCTCCCACCAGATAAGTCCTATCCGAAGTGCCTAATCTGCAGAAACATTTATAAAATCAATCGATATTGCTTGACCGGTCGATACGGCTTACTGACCGACAAATGTCTTGTAGAGGACTTCGCCCCAAACCCCGAAATTGGAATCCCTAGCGTTATAAGGACCTAACAAGAGGGAGCGTGCTGAGGCGATAGCGTATGAGGATTGCTTCTCTGGTCTCTTTCGTGGTCTTACCATTGGTCTATCGTTACTGGTCCTCCCACTTTAATGGCGCGAAGTCGGGGACAAGTTTTCTGAATAAATACAGCCGCCTGGTTCTAGTTTCTTCTTTCTCTATCCTTCCCCTACCCCATACTGGTCCTGTCTTACTGGGCCCTCTTGCTGGTCCCTCTTACTGATAACCCTACGCCCTTCCTGCCCCCCCCCCCCCCCCCCTACTGGTCCCTTCCTACTGGTTCTGCCGCACCTCTCTTCTTACTGGCTCTCCCATGCCTCGACGTCGATCAGCCGCACGCGCGAAGAACCTCCACTGACGCATCACTCCTGGGTGGGCTGTTATGAGGGAAATGCAGCTCTATCAAGCTCCCGAGTAATGCTTTATTGTATCTATACATGCGGCTTTTAGAAATGAAGTTTCTTGTCATAAAGGGAGACTAAATCTTTTTACAATGGAAGCAATTGTTAATTTCTTCGGTTAAGTCATCGAATTCCCTTTTGAAATATCTATTTTCTCTGATTAAGTGCACCGGAGGATCCTCAAATGGCTGGCATTATATTCGTGACTGTAGCAGCACACACTACAGATGTCGCGCTTGCCGCAGCAGTCACCCCCGGCTGCGCGTTTTCGTATGTTCGCTGATTGGTTCCTCCCCCCCCCCCCCCCCCCCGAACCTTCAGAACCCGGTCGCTTGTTACGCGACGCTTTGTAAACGCCTATGGGAGGCGGACAGCCGCCAACTTTTTTCTATATCATCACCATCACCACCTATATATAACAGAGTTTCTCCGTCGAGTGATCTAACCTAAGTGAGATATGGAGCATCATCTACAGCGCGAGCAATTGAATGTGGGATGTTGCTGCAGCAGGGGAAGTGCAGCACTTTCTAAGTACATAGAAGGGGGACTTCGAGGGTGGAGAACCGACAACGATCAGGAGGGAGCGACCTGGAGGAGGATCGGGATGGGGGGGGGGGTCGATAGGGGAACAATGAAGCAGGCCAGGAGGTGGCACCAATAAGGTTTTGAGCAATAAGGAGGGACAAGTAGGGAGTTACCAATGAGGGGGAGGAGCAGTAAGGAGGATCAACAAGGGGATCCATTACCAGCAAGGGGACCGAATTTAGAAGATGTGACACCGATGTCGCGCAATGGGCGTTCGCTCGCCGCCGCCGTGTCGTGAGTGTGGGAGGGCTACTTAATTGGGGTACAGTAGTAAGGAGATCCCGAGGGAGAAGGGAGATCTACCTGGAAGAAGAGACCTGGAGGCGGAACCAGGACGGGGAACTCACAAGAAGGGATCCGTAAGGGAATTCATACAGTGAACAAGAAATCTGCCATATGCATAGCCTCTTCATGCTCGACACCGCGGCAACTATTCGCGCTTCTGGGCTTCTGGATCCAGAAGACGCCCCCCCCCCCTCTACGTCGCTCAACAAGCGTCCTGATCTGAATATGTCTCACCGACGTCCTGAGAGAGTATGGGAGGATTAATAAGGGAGTGGTGGAGAAGGGCAGTAAGGACACATCTAGGGTGGACCACGAAAGCGACCAGGACAACTGAGGGACAGAAGTACTGCGCAGCACAAACCAATGAGTTAATGGCCGGTCCAGATTGATTGTCTATGATTAAGGCACCGAAGTGGTGAACGGCTTTGTGCCGACAAAAAACGTACCAGGTCCTTGAAGTTCGCGAATTTTAAATTTTACAAAAACTACTTTCCGTAGATCAGTGATGCTGCAAAGTCGTGCGAAGCGCGCAAGTGCGAGACGCGCCGTTAGGCGTGTCGGACACTTGTGGTAGACTAATAGACGATTTCTGCAGTAATTTCTCCCTACCCTCCCCCCCCCCCCCCGTTCGCTAGTACCCCTTTGCAAACAAACTAAGCAACGCAATCATGCGCACACTCGTTGCCTTAAGCCTTTGGCACTTTTCCTGGCTCGTTGCCCGACGACGCTTCTTTTGGATCCGGATTAAGCTCAAAGAAATAGCCTGCTGGAATGCCCGCTGTGTCAAAGGCGTCCCTCGGTTTTGGTCCCTCTCGTTGTCACGGTCACCGAAACACACAAATTAAGTAAACTATTTATGGTTTCGATGTAGGTATTAGTGACTAACTTTTCATTTTAGGAGTTCTTGGGCAAATGCTCTGAATGGCGTAAAGAAGAAAAGGGGAATCTACAGAGCTTGCAATTAAAGCG